>JAWLRI010000964.1:1652433-1668198 GCA_034781795.1 Crypturellus tataupa | reverse complement strand
CCGTCCGCTATTCCCTATCTCTACTTCTGTCACGTGCAACAGGTCCTGTTAGCAGTACAGCTACAACCCCCACAGTTCTCATTCTATCAGGAGACACATCAGCTTCAAGCAAACACTAGCAGATTTCAGGAAGTATTTTCTCTGCCGAAAAACATTATAAGGACAGGTACCATTTCAGTGTCCTTGGATTGTGGTCCGTATCATTAAAAGCAGTTGTTATGGCTTTTCTAACTTTTGATATTTGTACCACTGGCTTGGGATGACTCAAATGCACTGTCACCATATGCATGCAGCCCCGGGTCAGCTTGGGATTTCAGAAACAACACACATCATGCATGGTCATCCTCTCAGGAGATAGCATAGGAGCTAGCGTAGGAACCAGCAGACTTCCTTTCACTAGTCTCTGTAAAACTCAGGCATGCTTTTTAGGTTATTTTGTTTTGTCAAGAGATATATAGGGGCACTTTTCCTGTAGACTTGTCATCAGTCTAAGGGGGGAATTCCTCAAGGCTATGAGGTGGATCTGAGTGAATGGCTTAACTCTGAAAAGACAGTCTGAAAAGACAGCAGTCCTTGGAGAGTATCTCCATTTTATCTGATTGCTAAAATCAGTGACATGATGACACGAACTGATCAATCTAAAGAGAATTGCAAAGGGAGCAATGTCACTGACCTTGCTTGCTGAGCAACCGCTCTCAAACATGAAGATCATTGCCCAATTGTACTGACCAGGAAATAGTCTCAAAAAGAAGAGGAAAATTAATCAGTGAGGAAGCAAGACTTTTGTGTTCTCGTAGAATGCAAAGCCATTCCAGTACTGAGTAGAATAGCTACAGCAATACAAATACCTATCTTTTGGAGCCCAAGAAAGAGCCTTTCCTGCTGAAACTTGCAGCCCCTGACTTAAAATGAGAGGGCTTTCATTTGTGCAAGCAAGATAGAGCCCTCAAGGAATTGTCAAGTTGCCAGCAAGCCACTTATCTGGGTCAGATTTTGCTGACTATGGTAAATAGATGAGTTTGGGAAGAAGGGTGGGGTCATACGTGCTTGTGTGCATCAGAATTATGAGTTCAGTGGAATGGTAAGCCAGGAAGCTATTAATTTTCAGAGCCCACAACATCTGAACATAGTGTATTGAATTGTTATTTCCTCTCAGACAGAAGATTTGTTTGGTACTTTGCAAACTGTGACAGCTACTACACATTGCACTACTTTTAAAAGGCAGAGCCTAGCAAAAGTGCCCACTTTATCTTATCCTACCCACTCTAGTGCTATCTGGCTTAATGTCCACAAAAAAACAGAGACTAAAGTGACTTTTCTGGTTCTTATCAAGCAATTATCAAGCAATCTGCCTGACTGATTAATTAAATATATCAATATATTTAATATGAATATGAATATACTTAAAATATCCACAAAAGCAATTCAAAAAGTTACCATTTGTACTCCACCTCCTATTGCTTAAGTGTTCTCCTAACCTCAAATCCAAACAATAATTTAAGAAGTTAGCTGTCAGTAAAGAATAAAATTAAAATAAGAAAAAAAAAGGATGCAGAAGTAAGACTCAAAGCCTGTAAGGTGACTTGAAATTAGTGACTGAGTTATATCCATTTTGCTACCATATAAAAAAATAACTCTTATTCTACAAAGATGTATTTAGAGAGTTTTGTTAATCCAGAGGTTATCCATATCTTAGGGAGAATACAGAGCTTCACTCCTAATTTTTTTTTTTTATATGAAAGAAAAGGTTAACAAGCAGAGACAGAATCCCATCCTATCCTATCTTTGCAATGAACACTTAACCGTCTCACCATCTTAACATATGATCAAAAATGCCACCTTCACAAGGAATTTTCATGTATTTGTGTACATGTATCTACTAAGATTATTGACTTACAAAGAGCCTGCTCAAAGTTCACCGATGTCAGTGAGGGCCTTACTACCTGAAGTTAGTGGATTTGAGATTAAGTTCTATAACCAGATATAAAACAGAACATCTTAAATCGAAATAACCTTGCATTTTCTGAGTTATAGGGGAAAAAATGAATAAGCAGCCTAAGGGATGAAAAATACCTGTATTTAAAAGTGACTGTCAGTCCAAATTATCTAGCATATTGTAAATCAGGAGAACAGGTATTTCTAGAGAGACTTTTGGGTTTTTTTATTTTCTTTTTAGTAATAATGTTCTTTTAAGTTTGAAAAAGTCTGATAGTATGCCAAACCTTATCTTGCACTGAAATAAACTTTTAAATATAAGTAGGAAGTGTGAATGAAATAAAAAAAGTATTCATTTTCACATTTGTGTAGTATAGCGGTAGAAACAGGGAAAAACAGCAGTTATTATATTTAGTTATTATATTTTAGTTTGAATTGTGTTGTGACAACATTGTGTTTATATTTTTACAGCATATAACTGTGACTCTAAATATACATAGCATAACCTAAATGCAAAATCTATAATAACCTAGAATTTGGGTGGCCAATGTCTCTGAATAAGACTATATGGATATGTTAAGTTCTGGTACAGTCATCTCAAATATTAGCAAAGGTATAATTTTGGAGGAAATATGCTTTTTCATATCAAATCTCACTTACTTACACTTTTAGTGCCATGTTCTTTTGAATCTGGGACTATACTCTGGGAGAGTTTTTGGTGTGAAAAAGAGTCAATCACAAGTCAGAGTTTACAAATTCTGGTCAGTTAATTTGGTCTTAGAGACCAAATTAACTGTATTGCTTTTATTGCAAAGAAATAGTATGCATTAATCTAAATTTCTAGATTATACATCTCCTAATTGTGTGTGGTTATCTTAATTCTTACACAATTTTGTATCTGAGATGCAAAAAGAAACTGGAAGATAGATTTGCAGCTATTAAAGGAACGAATTATTTTGCGATAAAGACAAGTTAGGCATATCTTAAAAGTTCTAAGTAAGCATTTCTGAGTCACCTGGTAGTTATTACATAACTAATTAGAAATTTGTTAAAATCGATTCCATTATTCTTTAGATTTAGTAAATATATCACTTTAAAATCTTTCTGAATGGTAAACCAACAAGTCAGGAGATGGAGTGGAAATTACCATTACAACATAGTTTTTTAAAGCAGTCTCATTTCTAGATCAAAATCTCTTTTGCAAAGCAAAAAGTTTAGAAGAAAAGTTAAAAAAGGCAAATTACGAGGAAAGTGTCCAAAACGATCTGCATGATTAGGATAGAAATAAAAAAGAAACAGATAAATAGAATATAATTTCTAGCTTCTGGGCTCACAATGGATATATACTTTATTGCTTGTTTTCTTAACTTTAATGCTTCAGTATGCACACATTGATGTTTAAAGTTAAATTGAAGATGAAATTTATTAACCATTATGAGTATATATATAGTTTCTCTAAACACATTTGATCCTCATAAGTTTCTTCACTACTTTGCCAATGTACAAAAAATGTGGAATCAGTGCTGAGCTATTTATTTTGAAAGATTGAATTGGGACTGGATAGGAATTAAAAATAGCTACGCTTGTTGGCTAAAGGAATAATATCTGTCATGTAGATTCATAGTATGAATAAGATAATAATCTTTGAAATAATTATCTGCAATTACTCCCTTACCTGAGGGAACTAGAAAGATAAAAGACTGTGAAAGCATAAATTGTATGTTATAGATAGTTTTAGACCTTCCCCTGTTGATTTACACTACACACAGGAAGAACTTGTTTCAGCTTGAGCTTTTGCAATAGCTTACGGGTACGTACTTTTGGAAAGGGAGCTGGTCCTGCCTGGCTCCTCTGGCTGGATATCCTGTAGAGCATCAAATTACCACTCTGAACGAGCAGTCACACACCTGGCTGTCAGATGGACGTGTCAGGCATGGGACAGCCAGTTTGTGCAATATGTCCTTGACAGAATGTAAACTTGAGACATTCATTCAGTCACCTTAAACTCTGCATAGAGCAAGTGGAGAGCGAAAGACTCTCCTGACATGGAGTCCAAGCAGGGCTGTGACAAAGGTGCTCTTTGTAGACCATACAAAGTCTGAGGTGACTGGACTCCCATGCTCACACCTAGTATATGAAGCTGGAGTTGACTTCAGGCACAGCATCCTTACTCATTACTTCTCTGGATTCCTGTTCTAAGCTTTTAATGTTATTGCATAAACCTATGCCTTCCTAGCTTCTGAAGACACACTGGATTCTAGCGGGGCAAAACTTAGAAGTTCCTCCTTTTGCATTCCACTTATAATACGTGGGACCAGATCATACGAAAAATAATTAAGAGAACTAGACAAAGCTCTCTCTCCTTGGGTCAGAGCTGTCTTCAGCACTTTTGCCCACTATGAGTGCAGCAATCGAAAATGTCTTGTCGTTCTTCAGTAAACTGCTCTGGCTGATGTTCTATGCAGGTTCTTCCTCTCTTAGAACCTATGGTTTCCTTTATGTTTCTAAAAAATGCATAATTGGAAAAGTATATGACAAGTCTTAGAGAATGAAAACTGACTTGTAACATTTGGTGCATTATATATATCGTGAAAATGTGCACTCCCACACTCCCTTTGGTTAATTAAATATCCTGTGCCTGACTTGGGCCAGTACTGGAGAATGAAAGGAAGATAAGCACAGTAAACCGAACTGATAGCTCTTCATATGATAATCATGAACTATAACATTTTCAGACAGGTTATGTTGCATTTTTGGTTAATGACAGAGCTATCAGATCTGGCAAACTGACATTAGAATTATTGGAAAAGCAAATGAAAAAGCAATACATTCAATGGATAAAGATAAGGGTAAGAATGGTAGTCCTTAAGAAATGACAGCACTTCACCAGATGTTTCCATGCAAAACCAGATGGAAGCTATTGCACTTTTTTTTATAGCAGATTACTGTATCTTAGTTGCAAGAGGTATGACTGTAATCATAAAGAAATATGAAATAGGGCTTTAAATTAATTAGCTTCTGACAGTAGTGTGCTTGTGGCAAGCATGATCACCAGCTGCACAGGACTTTACAGGATAGGCTTAGACCATGGCATACAGCTGCTAATACATGAACAGGTTAGTCTAAAATAAATGATGTTTGCCTTCCTCTCTTCCTCTACACCTCAGCAACTCTGTGTAGAGATTTGCTTACCTTTTGTGAGAGATAACGTGCATCACAAAATGTAAGGGGTTGTTGAAGTGAGGTGGTAGTGTGGGGCTTGTGTCATGAGAGAACTATATCTCTGTATATCTCCTGTGAATTTATTTGTGTCTGCCTCCCACACGTGCAATTAAAGGAAAGAGGCAGAGGTGTGCCTTGAATACTCTGAGCTATTTGAACATTGTAGTATGTACGTAAGAGAACACGAGGATCTTCCTATGGGTGGTGAGAACTTCTGACAGTGTATGAGAGTTGCCATATAACCCTCATTCTGGGTACTCTTTTCAACTCAAATGTGTGACCTGATAAATTTGGTTATTCTTTCATATACAGATGCCATGTTGAATTGTACATTCATAGCATGCTAAAGTGGAGGGATTCATGACCTGTAACTTTAGATACCTATATTGCAGGTATTCAACTTGGGGTCTCCTTAGGGACAGCCTAAAAAAATAAACCCTTCTGGGGTTTTAAATATTGAAAATTTCTGAATTCAGTCACATGAATTCTCCCTAAGAGATCAGATTTAGGCCTATCAAGCAGCACAGATGGCTATTATTTGCTGTTAGGAATAGAGCACAGCTTGTATCTGTATCGGTAAGTGTATCACTAAGTCACCGTGGTCTCCTCTGAACTTGTCTGAAATGTGCGCTTACCTTGCATGCAGCTCTCTCAAATCTAGAGATCTGGTAACAAAGGAACTTTTACCAGTATTCCTCTGTTAGAAAAGAAATGAGTGTAGAGGTTGAAACCAGATTCATTTCCTGGCAGTCAAAGAAAAATTCTATCAATGGTATAGAGATAAAGCTAAACAGCTTTCCAGATTTTTTTTTTTTAATCAGAATGAGGCTGATTTACACTGTCGTCTTCTGGAACTTTTTCATGGTTGCAATCAAAGGAGAGATATTCTAGAGGAAAATAGACACAGGCACTCCTGTGAGTACAGTGTCAAATGATAAGCTTGACAAAAGGGTAGAAATTAGAGTCATGTACGAAAAGTATGAAAGCAATATAATCTAGAAGTCGTGGCAAACATAATAACTTTTAAACACTGGAAGTCCCTGCAAATATCCTAAAAAAATACTATCAATCAGCCTGATTTGGAAAAGTATATATGCAAGATTCTTTTTTTTTATTATTTATTTCCAGAAATGTGATTTTTCTTATTTTGTGGCTACAACTTTTCCCAAGATAAAATAATTTTCAAGCATAAGGCTTGGTAAGATTCCGACATCCTTAACAGTATCATGAAATTTTGCATTATGGTTTTGAAAAATGTCATCAGCAAAACATGAAATTTTATTTAAAATGGAATTTCCCTTTCAGAACTGTAAAGGTGTATAATTGCGCATAATAATTTGTTTGTTATTTGCAGTGAGTCCTATTTCTGCATTTTACTTAAGAACAAGTAGGATAGTGCTACATTTATAATTTTCTAACTTAAGGACTCTTGAATTGTGTCTTGAAGGAGACTGGAAATATTATGATTTTTTTTTTTTTTTTTCTGGACTACAAGAGTGATATTCAGCTTGAAGTAACATTGAGCTATATGCAATTTATTTGAGTCAGGAGATCAAGGAATTTCACAAATCATAATTTTTAGTCATCTCTTGTCAAATTACTTGGCCTGTTATACATTACAATACTTGGCCTGGGATACATTATTATCAGATGATATCGAATAAAGCCATTGTTTCTTGATAAACGTTTCTATTTTTTAATTGCTATTTTTTTTTTCCCTTCAGGACACCATAAAATTGAAAAAAATGTAAAAAGATGGTAGCTAGATTATGGATCAGCTAAAGATCTAAAGATCAATATGGTGATTTCCCTATTTTTTAATGACAAGCATATTCAAGTGTTATAAGAAAGATTTTTCAGAAATTTGGGACTGTAAAGTCTTTTTTTATTGTCATTGAACGAGTGTGCAATCAGCTGACCTTAAAATTAGACACTCACAACAGTATTTTATTGCAGAATTAATGGAAATTCAAGGACAGTAAACAGGAGTCATGCATGCTTAGGGCCTCCTGGTAAGAGGCAATTCATTTTTAAACTGAGCATTATGTCCCTTGTGTTGAGTTTTATGTGACCAGTTTTGATGGTCTACCTCAGGAAACTTGTACTCTTTCCGAAGAAATATTTTGAGAGTACTGTGGTTAGACAATCAATCCATGTTGTTAATCGGTTAGTGGAACTTAATACACCTTATTTTGTCTGCAGCTGTAATGAATTGCGCCTTGCCAATCCCTTCTGTGTCTTTCATCTTATAAGGCAACTTTGGCTCAACAAGAGGACAAGCCAAAATGGTCTTTTAACAGAAACTTATTCTTTTGGACAAACATGATTTTAGGCAAGATGTGCCTGCAGAAAATGTTCATTTGGAAAAAATTGTATCACTACTTATGGTGGCTGTAGTTTTGTTGTTTCATAGACTCATGACATCTCTGCGGGCTAGGATCTTTGTGTGGCATTTGTTTGGCACAATACCTTAATCAGGGATTATTTTGATATGGCAATTATGATGTTACATTTTTCTAATGTATACATTCCTCCTCCCTCCTGTAAAAAATTATCAAGTATATCATGCAAAATCAAGAAAAGTTTTAGGTGTTGTAAAAAAAAGAGAAAACACTTAGATTTATTTTCTTTGCAGATCAACCCTCAAGGCAGTTTGCCCTGGGCTAGGTTAGCCCAGTGGAAAGTGTGAGCAGGAAAAATTCAGCCTTCCAGATGTCTGAAAATTTTCTATTCCATTGTACTTTGAGTTAAACATATTGCAAGTAACACTCAGAAAATCCCAAATTTAGTGAATCAGGAACATTTCAGATTTTGCCAGCATTGTCACAATCAAAGCATTACAGTGAAGGCCCAGGTGTCTATCACACCCATGCACGAGTGCCAGCTTACTTTTCTATGTCATCTGAGATTTCCATTTCCTTATGAATCTCTGTATATCATGGGTCTCTGAGGCAGCCAGCAAGGATTCAGCAAGGATTGTCTGTAACAAATGATGAATGGGAAGTTTCTGCTTCCATGTTTTTTACTGTTCAAGACACAATTTAAGGCTGAATGACAGTTCCAGGATCACACTCTGTGCCTTGCACATTCAGAAGAAAAACAAGACAATAAAAGAATACAGCTCTGTACCTCACCGCACATGGAAATATCTGTCCAAAAGCAGCCATTACAATTTTGAGGACTAAGTGCTCATATGCTGAGTGAGTGGAGAAGGTCTGAAGGACTCTGCACCCAGACACTGAAGCAGCAACACAGTTGTAAAATTGAGCAGCAATGGTGAGCAGCAAACATTGCTGCTAGTGATTTACGAGCTGAGACTCTCATGAGCTATTCAGTGAAGTACAGGATGAAGAAGCAATCTGTCTGTTCTCAGTGATACTCTTAAAAAGCTAATGGCATTTTGGCCCTCACTTCTCCTCCCAATACATGTACTTTTTTTAGTTTCAGAGTATTGGTGATTCAACACTAGCCGGTTAAAAGAGGTATCCCAAGCTGCTTTTTAGTACTGAGGTGAAAAAGGAAAAGAGAGCTGGATTAGACTGTTGTACAGTTGTACAGTTTTTGTGTACATAAAGAGTCTACATGAACATGACAGAGTAACATGAGTATAGAGTAACATGAATGATGAGGCTGACTTGGCATCAGTAGAATACAATAAGGAGTCACAATTAAATCCTAGTGAAAACTTAAAGCCTTACATATTACTTTACAACTCTTACATATTAAGGCTACCTTTCAAATGAGAAGAACTGGCAAAATGTCTTAAGTTATAAATCATCTACTATTAGAGCTTTATGAAGTTTTATCAGAAAGACTAATTCAAAATCATTAAAATAGTTTGAATACAATCGGATAAGAGAATTTGTAATTCCATACTTTCAAAAGGGATGAACATATGTTCATGCAAAATGTTCCTGTTTTCTAACCAATGTGCCGTTCTCCTTGACCTTTCACTGATTCTTCTGTGACTATGTAGAAAAACTGTATTTGCAAGAGGGATTCCTAGAAATATATTTTCTATTACTCTATGCTCAAGTTGCCACTTACAGGGCAATAACAGGCACAGTATTTATTGAATAAATTCTGTTAGAACTTTTTAGGAGATCACACTCTCCTGCTCCCTTTAGCTTTGTACTAACACTGTAAAGGCTGTTCCCTCTGAAAAAATAAATCCACTTTCAGTTCCTGTGGACACCTTAAGCTTTTCTTAGGCAACAAAGGTTATGATTTAACACAGCCCCTGTAAGACAACTTATCTAGGGAGGAAGGATCATTGTAACTGAGGGAAGATACTTGAAAGAATAGAACTCAGGGGCCTTCTCAAATAGGTCAGTCAGACGTATAGAAGGCAATGTAACACAACTGATAAAAAATATTCCCCTGCCAAGAAGCATAGTCTGTACTAAAAGGTGACTATGCTCTGCTCTCCAATCATATGCTTCATGTTTGAAATGAAGGAGATTCAACTCGCAATCGTATCAGCAGTAACTATGCTGAAATTCATTACTTGTTTGAAAGCCTGAGAGCAGGAAGTAGTTTCAGAGGTGCAAAGTATGAGATGGTATTGAGTGTTACCCTGATAAGCATTAGCTATTGCATGAGAACCACCCAAATTCCTGCTTGACCTGTTGCTGCTGTTCAGTTCTGCTGTAACTAATAATAGCCTTTGCCAAAGTTGTCTATGGCCAGTATTTCTAGATGCGTTGATTCTACTTCTTTTTCTCTACTGTAGAGAGTAGGTACTCTAAAACTGCATGCTAGATTTAAGTTTTTCAAATATTTTTGCAGATATATTTTGGGTTCTCTAAGAGATTTATAAAAATATTAATATAAATTCAGGATTTGGCTATACGCTAGGTAAATTTAACAAACATGGACATCTCACAATAGACACATATGCATTTATCTGCTATTAATTGCATGTTTTTCAGTGTGGTTAGTATTCATTTTCATATGTGTTCCTATCATTTACAGAAATGGAAGATCATATCAAGTCCTGGAAATTTGGAACAACTTTATGGCTACAATTAGATGAGCAACCAGGAACTATTTTCCAAATTTATAAAAACCACGTACATTCAAGATGCCACATACTTAATGACATCAATTGGCAGTTTTCATACGACAATAACATGTAAATTAGGTTTTCTAAAAAGGTTGTTCTTTTCCCTATCCATGAACAGACAAAAGAATAACACTGTCTCCAAAGCTTAGTCAGTTAGGAGAATTGCAAATAAAAGTAGTTGCCCTAGGTAAGTGGTACCACAGAAGTTCCCATTAATGAAAATATTAAACCTCCAAAAATTAGCAATAAAATAGAGATAATCTAACTAGTGAGATCCTGGGCACTTCATTAGCCTGTTGCATTGATTTAGATGATAGATTAGGCTAGATTATTTTCTTGTTGCAAAGGCTGCAGACTAAATGCTAGCTAAATGTTAGCTAAATGTTCAGTCGTTCTAGGATATTTTCTCATTTCTACAAGTCTCCTTTCCTGCAACAACTTAAAAGCAAACAAAATGAAAAGATAAATTTGTTAAACATAAATCTGGGAGTGCCCCTGTGGAATGAAGTTATATGCTGAGACTAGAGTGTTTCGTTCCAGTTAGTGGGAAGAGAGATTGCTAAGTAAAGAAAAAAATGGTGGAAAATTGGCATTTAAAGAATTGTAAGGGAAAACAGAGATTTCAATAGGCTATCATTAAAATAAGGACTTGTAAAATCAAAAGCTGGTTGCAATTTTGACAATTCTAAGTTGGCAGGTGCCTGCAAACAACATTACACTTTTCATCTTTTCTGGAAATAGTATTCAATAATGCTTAGAAATTTCTGACCTATAGGATTCCAATAGCGAATCAGTGTGCCCACATGAGATGATAGATAGTAAAGGGTGGCTCATGAAGACTGGTGCCAGTTTGAACCAATTCAGAGAAATGTGGTAATGAAAACTATCAGTTACATAAAATGGAGTGTATAGATGATTGAGACTATGAAGTTTTGAAAAGCCATACGTGCAGATTAGGCTAGAATGAGTAGAAACCTGTCCAAATCTATTTAACTGACAGAGGATTGAATGGTTTTATAAAAGAAATGGGATATTTTTGCAAGATGCGCTTCTGCCATTTCTCATAGATCTGAAAAGTACATGCAAGGCAGATGAAAGTCCATATGTTAACTGTTTGTAGGAGAGAGAGGGATGTCAGAGTCTAAGGTCTTCAGCTTCAGTCCCTTCCATGAGCTGCATCCCTGTAGAGCCTCTCTTGAATACAGTATGGGAAGGGGCTGTTTCTCCTGTCTGAGCAAGGAGAGAAAAGCAGCATGTTCTTTCATTGTACCTGCTAAACACTCCCAGAAGAAGACACAAGGCTTTAAGTCAAGTTTTGTCAGCCATGGAATTAGAGAATATATTTAGGTTCTTCATCTTTATTTGGCTCACTAAAGGTAGCAATAAAATAGTTGTACTGGAAAAGAGCAATGCTCAGTGACACTCCTACACTAATGTTATTTAAAATCTACTAATTCATACTGCACTGCAACAAAGGCTGTGTGGACAGATGGCAAGATGTTTCATCTGGGCAACAGACATAACTGTGGTCCTGCAGGGAACAGATATGGGCTTGGATATTATCTTCTATGACTTTCAAGATGCTTCTTAATTTTCAAATATTACGACTTGTTTTTACTTAAAAGTTAGAAAAGCAATCTTGCAAATGCCTGAAGACAGTAATTCCATCAGAAATGTACATCTATATTGTTACCATTGTTTGCACTGGACCTCATACATGCAAAGAGCAATAAGAATCGAAATCTAGCAGGAGATTCTGTGAAAATTATTTGATATCATACATTCTGATGCTTTGTTTGCCTCTTTTGTCTTTGATTTTTTTTTAAAGGATCAGATACATTTTTGAAATGTTTTGGTCTTTTATGTATTTTCTGTTTTTTAGTTTAGTTTTAGCAGAAGGATATAACAGGTTGTTAGGAACTGGCATGAAAATATACTTTATATTTGACAGGCTTTAAATATACTCTTCAAAAACACGTAAGACAACACACAAGAAGACAAAACCACATGAGATATTTTTGTGAGAAGCAACTTTCTTACTGTTCATGTTAGAATCTATTCAGTAGCCTCCTCAAGACTTCTTCAGTAGGATTTACCAGACTAGCTTGCTTGCTAAGGAAACCCCTGATTGACAGATGAGCTTAATTCTCAGTCACTTCAAGGAACACCGGTATTAAATACAAACTCTGAGGTCCTAGGATGGTATGTGAATTTTGGGACTCAAAGGGAGCTTCTCACCTTGTCTTCGGAAATATATTCTGACTTAAACTTGAGAAAATGACAATATATATTCTATCCTGCTGTTTTATCCCACCTTTAGTTTTTAGGGACATCTTAGATTTCAATGAATATAGCCTAGTTTGGACAAGATGTTCTCCACAAACCTAATTTTCAGTGTTTGGTATAAAAAGTCAAAATATTTTGTCTATGAATTCTTCAGAGATATTCAAAACCCGTCGCAGGGGGATTGGACTAGATGATCTCTAGAGATCCCTTCCAACCTCAACTGTTCGTGATTCTATGAATTCACTTTTATTACACGCAAACCAAGTCTATCAAGATGTCATATAAACAAATGGAAAGAATATCTCAACTCTCAACAAAGGTACTGACCATTAGGAAACTGCCACTCTTCTGTACACCTGTAGACAGCACCTTGATTGGTGGGAGTGCTCACCACTGTCCTCTCTGTCCTTTCTGTAGGGGAGCTGCACTCTCAGGTGTAGAAGAAACAGAAGTCTTATAGAACCCAGTTCCCAGATCCATTTAATTCATCCTAGAATTTTCCATGTATCAAAATGGTTTTGTCTGATTCTGCTGTGACTCCCAGAGGCCGTCTGATCTAACGATAGGATTAATGCACTTGAGATCAGTAGATGAGAAATCACTTGGAAACTGAAGACCTCTTCAGTCCATAGTGCTTCTCTCTCCCCATTAATCTTTTCTCGGTCTTTTCACATTAAATTGGGCAAGGAATAATAATGTCTCATGTGGGTTATTGTTAAAGCAGTCATTTATCACAAATGGTCTTAATGTTGTCTGCTAATGTTACATTGCAATAAATTGCATACCATGTTTTTCTTAAGAAATTGATTCAAGAGTATGAGTATCATTGTTTATCAGAATCTCCTTGAAATAACTGACTAAAAAGATATCTGTTCTTTTATTTACTACACCTCTTAGAGATACGGTAGCAACACAGTGCAGCAGAACTACCAGTACTAAGCTAATGAGTGCCATGTTGTCTTACCAATTCTGACTTAGGTCATGTTGCTCACAATAAAAGAGACAGTATGAGAAGCATGCAGTGTGGACTGAAGAGTAGTGCAGAAGAATTTGCCAGTACACTGAATTTTGTGGTAGCTGGTCACAAAATATCTAGATAAGGTCATCAAAGATGCGTGAGATAAATAGAAAAGAAAGATGTTTATCACCCATACATTTAAGTTAGTGTCTTATTGTGACAACCACGTTGCTGCTAAGTATCCCCTGAGGATTTTCTCACTCCAAAAAACAGCTTGGGAATAAAAGAAAAATAAACAGAAACTTTCCAGTGTAAGTATCAATCACAAAATTTCTTGCATTTGTAATAGTAAGAGTAGGGGTGGGACAAACAGGCAACTCCGTACTCTTCAGAGTACAGAATTCTAGAGTAGTGGACATCATTGTTGTAGTCCTTATTCTGCCTCCCATTGTCTTGAAGTTAGAAATAGAGAAGGAAGAAAGAAAAGAAAATGTACATAATTCTTTCAACTTCATTTATTTTACAATTTTTCAATTCAAATCATAGAGAAGGTATTTTTACTAGCTTAGACTTCTTATAAAGTAATTATTTTCTTAAATTAATGCCTCTTCTCACACAACATCTAAAACTCTTTTGTCCAAAAGGGATCCGAGGTTTTTGTTTCAGAGTAAGAGAAACAAGCTTTTCAAGGGAATAAGTTTGTTCTTTGCTGTGGTAACAAGTATCTGGTGGAAAACCTTATTTTAAATAAATTCTTGTGCTGCCCTAAACCCATGCACTTTTTCCTAGCACTAGCTGCAGCTAGTGCTGAAATCCGAATGGTTGTGTTGACCCCACCACACCACCCGGCATTACACAATATGGTAACAAGAAACTTGTGCTCCCGTGCTGGTGGTGCGGCCTTTTGTAACTCCACTTGTGATTGCAGCCTTGCTGTGTTCTGAATAGGTAACGTGCAGCTTATAGCTTATTGGATCAAAACACATGTTTTGAGGGGCAGGCAGGAGGGGCTGTGTTATCTGAGTGGGTATTTTGTTTTTGTTTTCTGTTTGCGTCTTTGTCTTGGCAAATCAAAGGTAACTAGACTAATAATAAGGAATGTTCTGGGAAACATGAAATGAAAGCAGCAGCTTTACTTTATTCTGGGCTGAGCTGGTCTAATGGTTCTGATGTTTCCTTACAATATCTTCATATTCCTCATCCTCTGTTTAGATAAACATTTCTAGTCAAAATCTCAGTCTGAAAAATAACCAGTTTTTGTCCAAACTGTGAGGAGTTTCAATCTTGCTTAATACAGATCTTTTGTTTTAACTCTGTGACTGATCAAAATTTTTGTCAAATTTCAAAATAAGAGCGCATATTTCAAAGGAAATTATCCAGGCACAGAAAATATCATGCATGCGACTGAATTCATGAGGAACAGATGTCATATGCCATTAGAAATAATAGTAGGGACTTATGTTTCAAATTACTTAAGCACATGAGTGCAAAGAACAACCAAAGCATCAAAAAGAAAATATTTTGCCTGTGTTAGTCACATAGTCATTCACATAGTCGTTTAAAATCAGCCTAGGAAAGATTAACAATAATCTAACATTGGCAATAGGTTTGTATTTAGAGACCTCAGCCAAGATTAGAGAGTCCTACTCTGTTAGGCTATTTGCAGCTATCTACTGATAACATAAGAGATGTTCCTTACCCAGAGATATTTCTGTCTCAAAAGCATATAGTTAAGTAGTTATTCACATGAATGTTTACTTGCATAGATATACACAATGATTTGCCCACTGCATGGTTTTCTGATTCCTCAGAAGCAACATCATAAAAAGACAACATCTCAGAAAATATCTTCTAGTATCTGGCTGCTGGAGAAAGGAGGGAATGGCTCCATCCATGCCCACTTTGCTGTTGCAACTCCATTGTCCTCCTCTGTGGGATAGTAGAGTGATGGGGCACCTTTGCTGCTTCATCTTTCCTTGGCGTAGCAGAGGCAAAAGTTCGTTTTAACTGCAGCCAATAAACTACAGTTTTGGAGGGCAGATGTCATAGACTGAACCTCAGTTGACAAGGATGATGTAGTAAGAAGATGAGTATATCAGCTAGGAACAGAGAGCTGGAAAGCTAGAGTGTAAGATGAAAAGAAGAATTGGCATCATTGCATTCAGGCATAGCCAAGGTTGAATCATGGTTCCACCCATTGCTGCTGCTTTTGTTGGGGTCAGAAAGAAAAGAGGAAAGGAAAGGAAAGGAAAGGAAAGGAAAGGAAAGGAAAGGAAAGGAAAGGAAAGGAAAGGAAAGG
>JAWLRI010000964.1:1625788-1651932 GCA_034781795.1 Crypturellus tataupa | reverse complement strand
AGAAAGAAAGAAAGAAAGAAAGAAAGAAAGAAAGAAAGAAAGAAAGAAAGAAAGAAAGAAAGAAAGAAAGAAAAAAACTAGTACACAGAATAAACCATCTCTCTCAAGCTCCTTTATACCTCATAGAAAGTATGCCCAAATATATACCCAGGCTTTCCCTTTGTAGTTCACCTTTCATGAAGAGTGTATAAGACTTTAATTTACTGTAAAAGTAGAAAAATGCAATAAGTATACATCTGATTGTATCAAGATCAAATGGAGTGCTCCCCTGCAATAATATTTTTATTTAAATGTATAGTTTTTAATTGAGTTTAGCTTAGTTAAGAATCATTTTACTTAGGAATGTTATCTAATATCAGAGATTTGAGTATTTTTGTGTTTTCTTTTTATGCTATACATTGTATCCTCCCAATATATGTTCTCTTAAAAATAACGGTTTATGGAATTATTTAGAAAATTAATCAATATACCAAAGGTGGAAAGGTAAAAAATAAAAACAATATATGTAAAAGTTATGCTGCTCTGAGATAAGACTTTCCCAAACTGTTTGGAAAAAAAATCATAGAGCTGTAAATCTATACCTAACACATTACAGCTGTACTTACTGCAACATAATTTTTGCCACAACTTATAAATTATCATAATTCTGGGAGCACAAACCATTCAGAAACACTGTTTAATTGGTCAGGAGTTCAGCTATTTGCCTTTTAGGTTCATAGCTAACTTTAAGTAATACAAACTAAAAAAAAAAAGAAAAAATAAAAGGGAATTCTAAAACAATATTATAGTTGAGAAATATATAGGAAAAGTCCATATAAGAAACACAGAAAATCTGTTAAGCATAACTCATAAAGTTTTTGGTTCATTTGTTGCTCCTTGGTCTGCCGCTACTGAAATCAGAAAACTAATCTCTCACAGACTTACATGGGAGTAGTTACTGGTACTTACAAGGAAAATTCGTATCTTAGGCTGAGAAATAGACTGCCATATCTTTATGTAGAAGAACATGTATTTATCTTTTTTTTGTGAATGTTTCCATGTATGGAAACATTCCATGTTGACATGTATGACCTCACTCTGAATATAAATCAATCACAATACTGAGTGATCAAAATTATTCTAGAAAGAGATTAAAAAGTTGCAATATTTCTTAGCAATGCTCTTCCATCATGGACCACATGATTTTGGTTTATGTTACCTTTTAGACTAATACAGAGTTGCATCGCCTTAAAATGATTTGGAAAGATACCTTTTTCTATTTTATTTTGAGTTTGACTGATTTAATCTATAGTATTCTTCTTTCATTGGAAACATTCTGTTAAGTAGCAAGGAGGAAAAACATCATCAACAAAAAAACTTCATTTTAGTTTAAAGCAGTCTATACTGGCTTGTCTTCTGGCATAATCTTCTTCCTCAGTGGTCAATTATTCTCATTATAGACTTCCTGCTAAACCTGAGAGCTATAACCAATGTGCACTATATCTATATCTGTGTCACTATATCTATCTGCCTTTAAACATGCCCTCACTTTTATTTCATACTTAATATTGCTCCTTTGGCATGTGAATGTATGGAAGAGACATTCTTATTTTCAAATATATTTGAATTTGAAGGTTGTTTTAGAAAATCAGATCTGGCCAATTAAAAGCTGTAATCATAAAGGTTAACAGAGATGACGAAAAAGGATAATCTACCAAAACTCAGCATGAGAATAAACTAAGTATGCCTTTAATTTTAGGAAGAAACAGCAACAAAATCAGTTTTCAGGTGTTCTGTTTACACTGCTTCTCCAGTCTCTGATGGCTAGGTGCAGAGTCCCTGCAGGTGCAAATTAGAATAGTTCTGCTGGCTGCATGAACCTATATGAAGTTATACTGGCTGAGCCAAATAATATTTTAGCAGTCTTAGACCTGTTACAGATAGAAGTAGTATAGAAAAAAAGCTATTCTGCCTGTCCTGTACTCTTTCCCTATGGTCTTCAAAGGTCTTTTTTGTTGTTGTTATTGACTTCTGTCTTTCCAAGTACTCTTTTATGTCTTTATATATTATAATTAAATGCAGTTTAGGCCCAGAAAATCTATCACTTGGCTACTTTGCTAAAGCAATGCTTGCTTAATTTCCCTGCAATGCAAAGTTGACTGTACAAGTCGGTGACTTTCATTTACCAGGGAGCAGTTTGACAAGGACCAAGATAAGAGAAAGTAAAGGCATTGTGAGCATGGATATATGAGTACAAGAATGAGATCAACTGTGCAGAGGAAACTGAGAGGAGGAGGGAAACAGAGTAAACCATTTCCTTTTGCAGTGAAAGTAAATGTGTTATATTCATTCGTGTCATTCTTCTTCAAATAGATGTTCAGGATTTTGTTAATTTATATTTTCAATTGGACATTATAGAAATTATTCAATTCTGTCTGATCTTGGCCAAAGTAAAACCTTTCTGCCAGCTGGCAGAAGATATTCCTATAGGAAGTATTAAAACCCTTGGGCAATTGTAATTAAAACAACCAGCCCCAGTGTCAACTCATATTTTCTTCAATATCTGGATTGAATGATAATTATGGTCTCCAGTCTGATCCTGTGTTCATGTGTAAAAACCCTTTACTTCCTTTTGAAAGATTTTCTGTTTGCTGTGGAATAGGTGGAACAAAACATTAAAATTGTTCATTGAAAATTCATGTCCTAAGCAGCAAAAAGACCACTTTCAAAGCTGTCTGTATTTTCAAAGATATGGAGTAAGATTATATTCAATCACTTATGACATGACATCTTTGCAAATTCCACCAAGAGGAGGAGACATGCATTGTCATCAGTATATGTGGACACAGATACTGAGTGAATACAGCTGCTTTCAGTCAACTTACCAAACTTCTGTCTTATGTTCAAATCAGACTCATATGTGCATAAACACTTACAGCAAACGTGTCTATGTAGGCTAAGTTCCTTAACAATGAAGTGCACAGTTGCAATGCTTTATATTTTATGTATCAACTTCTGTTGAATATCCGAGCTTTGCAGTGTAATGGTAAATCCTGAGGCAAACGCGCTAGGGCACGTTTTTACAAGACCTTCTACAACCTGAGCAAATTCCCAAAGCCAGTTGGGACTTCTTCATTGTGTTCATTACTGTGCAGGGACATACACATGTAATACTGATATAGATATATATAGAGGACCTTCTCTGCATCTGGCAAGAGCAGCTGCAAAGGCTCTTCAGAGAAAAATGCGAGGGTGATATAGAGGGAGGAATGCTGAGAGACTTTACTAGTAGACGTAAAAGAGATAGCAACAGAATATCCACAGGTACTGTGCCAGATTATGTAAGAAGCAACTCGTGATAGATTGAGAGAGAGAGAGGCATCCTCTGACGAGAAACTTGTTCCAGTTCCTTCTGTGCTTCTAACCTCATACAAAAATTTCTGAGAACTCAAGAGCACCAAGAAAAAAAAAAGGGGAGTTTATGCGTTTATTTTTATTTATTTATTGCATTCCTGAATACTACATGTGAACAGCACAGCTTAACCATTGTAGCTCTCTCTTTTAATAGAGAATGCCTTACTCTGAACACGCTGGACCTGGACCTCCTATCCATGGTCTTTACGTTTCCACCTCCAGTCACTGTTCTAGGTGTCTCCAGACTTGGCTGTCAGCAAAGGATCAGCTATTTGTCAGCCATTTGCCTGTAGTAGTTGTCCTTTCAGTTGCCCACTCCTAATTTTCTCTGGAGGTTTCCCCTCTGGTTCCCCTAGTTCACAGCACCTGCGCCAACGCAGTTCCATTTAGGCTTTCTGGAGTGTTCTGGAATGCTGAAAGCACTTTGGAGTCCAGCTTCTGCTTATAACGCATTCAGGAAAGTGAATACTCTAAAGATCTGTAGATTGCCATCTACTTAAGTGAAGAAGGAGGCCAATAAAATGGAAAAATGCTAAATAGCCAAGCAAGAAATAAGATGGAGAATTGAATAGGATATTAATGTTAGGAAAATCTGATATAGTGTATTGCAATAGGTAAACTTTCAGTGGAATATGAAATTACTTGAGTGTGTGTGACTATTGCAGACTACTCTTGAGCTCTCTCCTCTTAGCACTTGGCAGAAAAGGCTGAAAGATTAAAATCAGGAAGTAGGTAATTTTGCTTAAGCTGATGTTAACACTTTACAATTAGAACTGAGAAAACTCTTCAAAATGTTCTGTGCAAACTGTCAAAAGATTTTGACAGTTCTGCTGTTCATTAAGTATTGAAATTAGAAGCATTGCTATGCCACAATGAGTGATATCTAGTGCTTTTCCTAAGGGCGCTCTGCTTTATCAGTGGTCAGATTCCTTCTAGAAGTTAAATCAATTAATACTGGCATGTAAAATAGGTGTAGTCCCCTTTTTTAATGTTTTCAAAACAGACCTGAAATAACATCTTATCATATACACCTCTTTCCTGTGTATGAAGTCATCTTATTTTCAAAGGCCAGGAAAGACTTTAATAAATGGTTGCTCCTGGTAATAAATAGCACGTGTACTTTTATAAATGCGCTTGGTATGTGAAAGGTTTTTCACCTCTATTTTGATAAAACTTTACAAATGTCTGGAAGAAAATTGCAAAAATCTATGTTAAAATTCATTATTACCCATTGCAACGGGAAATAATTGAATGTCAGAAAAGTGACAGGGTAAAGATATCTGTGAAACTTTGGCCCGTTTGTATGCCTGTATTAGGACACATGAAATTATCCACATGACAGTGGAGTTAGCCCAGAATCCAAGAAAGTCAATAGCTAAACACCTGGCTTTTGTTTATCTCCATAGTCCCCAGGTTTTGAGAAGTCCCAGCTAGTAAAGGAAAGCAAACTGCAAGACTTGTGGTTTCTGAAGGTTTTAGGAGGTGATTGAATTCTTCCTTACTATGTTTTAAATTTGTGAAACTGCATAGAACTTAAATACTCAGAAAATAAAATGTGCTTTCAGCTCAGAAGGAAGTGTGAAAGACTATTAAATTGCATATTAAATGAAGGGTTTGTTTCCTAGAATTTGAGTGCTACTTTTCTTCACCTCAAACATTTTAATTTGATTCCCCAGAAGACAGTTGGAGAAGGCCATCATTCAAACTTGTGCAATCATTCTGCATGGGACTAATTTCAACATTGTACAAATATTTACTGTACTATAAATCACAATTTTTCCTCTAAACTATGAAGTTCTGATTCCTAACACACAAGTCCTACATTTTAAGACATGACCTCAGTAACTTGAATTTTTCCTTAAAAGTTGAAATTGAGGGATAAATAGGATGTTTGAAGGAAGGTGATAGGCATCATAGATAGATACCATCTGAATTTATTTCTACAAAGGTTGTTAATGGAAAATTGCAAAGGCAAGCTTCTAAACATTTAAGGTGGTGAGTATTTCTTTCTACTGTTCACATGATTTCTGTGAACACTGAGTTGGCTGACTATTCTCTTAATTGACATTGGAAGCTTTCTCCTATTAGGTGTTGGGGTTATATAGTGGGTTCATTATTCACGTTAAAATCATTTATGGAGTTTTATAAACTGACTGGAAGTGTAGCTTTATGGTTCTACTTCTTCCACTATCTTCATATGAGGAAGTTTCTTGGTGTACAAAATAGTAGATACAGAAATTAAGCAGTGCAGGGATGATCATACACTGGATCTCTTTGCATTAACTTGTTTCCACACCTATCAGTGCTGGGACTGAATGCAGTTGGTGTTGCTGTGTAAAACCTAGAATTAATAGTAATCCAAAAGTAAAAGAATATCCTGTATTTGAGTGTTCTCTTTAAATCGGCTAAAATAAAGATATTTTGTCATTAACAGTCTCATTGCTATTTATGTTAATTGGTTTTTAAATTGAAATATAGTTCTATGAGTGATTGTATGGGATGAAAGCAAACATACATTTGTAAATATGTAAACACATATTGTGCACAGATAAAACCAGACATAGTAGCAATATGTACAGTTAAAACTACCCGATAGTCTTATTTTTAAATTTGAGGAATATCAAGTAAGAAGTGATCCTTAATGAGTAGTGAATCTGTGCCTCCAACATTAGTGATTCAACTGTATTCCAAGGATCCTGTATCAGAAAGGATCTCTTTTTCTTCCCCCAGAAAGTTACCCTATCTACAATCTGTTCAATTAAAGCAAGCAAGCAAACAAATCATCTTTTTAACAGATTTCTTGGAATGATCTTTACCCACCTTTCTGGAGTTCTTTCAATTTATTAAGTTTTTATAAGTTGTGATGTACACCCTTATATCTAAATACTTAATGTTGCTAGTAACTTTTATACTTAAATTATGTTGAAATATCTGTGTTAACTTATGGGATCATTATGTACAAACTGATCATTTCGTTTTAGTTCCTTCCTTTACTTCTTGGAAGTTTAATGGTACCTCTTAGTATTTCACACTCTGAATGTACTTAGTAAGCATTTAACCTGTTTTCTTAAAAATAAACAGGGTTATGTTTTCTGTATTCTCTAAAGGGATTAAAGTGACAAAGTGAGAGATAGAAAGCAGAATGAAAAGTATCCTTTCTTAGTTGGTAAATGTTCTTGCACTCTAGTACTACAGTCTCCTGCTTGTACTCTTCCTCTTTGCATAATTGTTAGGGATTTACACAAATGGAAATATATTGCACTTTTAAGTTGCATATTGTACATTTGTTTTCCTACTTTTCTTTTCAACCTGTTGGGTTTCACTGGCCTTTGGAATTCCTCCAGTGATCTACAACCACCCTTCTGTGTGCTTTACACAGCTATCACTCTCATTTCTCTGTATCCATTGTTACATTATCATTTTCTAACCTACATATATCTTTCTACTTTAGTTATCAGCAGTGATGTCAGAAATACAGACCAGAACAGGCTTAATTACCAAGACAGATTTTTTTTCCATTCTCAGCATCCAAATGTAAATTCTTCAACTTCTAACCACAGGAGAAAAAATCATACAGATTTTTAATAGCATAGAGACAGTTTGTCCTCTAAAAGTTATAGACTGTAACTTCCCAAGTTTTTTCATTTGATTCAGTACTTTATTCAGTGACTCTCTCTACTTCAGTGCCTTTGTTTGTTGATTTAAAGCAAAATGATCAGCAAAAGTAGTGCTGTTTTGAAAGTAAATTTGAAATGAGTTCATAGGTGTCCTACTGAATCATGATAAAAATCAATAGTCTGCTGGGAGGGAAGCCATGCTTTGTCTGGAACCTCACAACAATGGACAAACATCTGTAGTCATCTCTGAGTTTCTCTCTCGGTTTCTATTAAACCTCTTCTACCTTGGTATGAATCTTGTACCTGGTTTCTGTATATCAGATAGAAGTTTACTGAGAAATCCAACACATTTAGCTACCCATCCAACCCTGAAAGCTGGAAACACCTATTAATTAGGGAGTGAAAGTTAGTAGTATTAGAGAAAAAGGTTCTGGTCTTTTTCTCGTATTCAAGGTTGATCAAAATCTTCCTTAAACTAAATCACTCTTTGGGTCCAGTTGAAAGCATTTACTCCTTTTCTTGTCTTCCACTGGAAAAAAACCTGAATTCAGGTGATTAGAGTAACTCCTGCTGAGGATATGATCCATTTCTAGGACAGAGCAAGCCTGCATAATCTAGGTCCAACATGTTCTATTAGTATTTATGTTTAGGATTATGGAGGGAGAAATATGCAGGAAGTTTGAATGAGTGGCCTGTCAGATGCGTATTTTGATTATTCCTGTGCTCTGGACAGTTTTCAAACTTTTGATAATACTGTAGAATTGTAAGGATGTTACAAAGTTTTTCAAAATAAACCCTGAGAGTATAACATTAAATAACATTCTTCTAATAGGCCATATTCTCACATACCATTCAGAGCACTCAGTATTTTCCGACAATTTTTGCATACTTCTTTGGCAGACAGATTCTGGCTTCTTTTTATCTATACAGCGAACTGTATTTGTCAGACATTGTATCAAGGAACTTTGGCAACGTTCAGAGCTGTGTTGCCGTTAAAACTCTGAAAATAATCTACTATGGGTGAAGCCATAAAATTACAGATTTGAACATTTTAGGTATGTAATGATACTGTGAATTTATGTTTTTTAAATGATTATCTGCAACTGTGATTATCATTTGGAATGGGGTATCTCCTCCCTCAATCATTTATGTATTTCAAACCAGTTGAAACAATGGACACTTTGCCAGAGCAATTCAGAGCAAGTATCAAGACTTTGCCTTGATACAAAAAGATCATTTTAAACCCAAAGAAAATATAATGAATTCTATATATATGCGTTATTTTCTGTGTCATCTGGCTCTTCATTAGTTATCATCAGATGAGCCTGACTTTCTTTCTTTTTTCCCAGATCATAATACCATAATATTTAATGGACAAATATGAGTATTTTTTTCTTGCAATTGCTATGAAAATATATTTTTCATTAACATTGTTCCAGTACGCTTCATGTCTGCCAACAACTCTCAATCTCTGGAAAAATATCTTCTGTAGTCCAACTTCACCTCACAAAATTTTAACAAGAAACTTCAGAACTTGGCCTCTTTGAAGTCTTAGTTGTTCAGAGGGGACAAATCTCAAACTGCTAAGTTTTTTTCAGAGCAAAATTGCAGATTATGAATGCTGCATCTCTTTGTTGCTTTGAGATTATGAGATTTCTTTTTTCTATTTTCAAATAAATTGAACAAGTAACAGAAATGAAATGTTTTTTATATGTTTTGTGGAAAAATAAGGGGTATAATTAAATATACCAGTTTTACATTAAATTATCTTAGTCCCAGTCTTTTCAATCATATCTCCTTTCTGCTGACATGAGCAATACCTTAGAGGGGCAGTGAATGCTACAAGCCAACATTTATGTCATAAAAACTCTGGATATTCTTCAACAAAAGCAGTTGGGCACCCAACACATGACATTTTAGAAAATAAAATAAATACTCAAGCTACACACCCTGCAACAACACCACGAAAGCAAATGCATTTGTCATTTCAACTCAACAGTACAATGACTTCCTGATAACCTGATAAAGGTGTTAACCTTTGGGTATAAAAATTTCTTACTTTTCCTTCTTGGACAAGACCTGTAGACCTCAAACCTCACTGTAATTAATTGGAGGACTAATGCAATAAGAAATGTATTTTAATTGGAAATATGCTTTCTCTTTGTGTTTCCTAATCCAATTTACATGTCTAAAATATGAAAAACAAGAATAAAAACTAAAGATTTTTCACCTAGCAACACTTACCTTTTCCTAAACACTCCCTTATGGATTTCCAAGTTTTTATATTTCTATTGCTCCACTTCTGTGAAGTTTGAGTCCGATGGAACTCCACTCACTGAATGGAATTTGCAGGATTTGCTCCCTTTCCATATTTGGAGCCCTCTGAACTATGTATCTTCCTTTTTCTCCTCTGTGCCTACACTGCCACTATGTTTTGTTCTGTTTAAGGTCTTGAGTACTGGGTGAAATATATTTGCTTTTAAGTTTTGCCAATAGCTACCATTTTAAAGATGTACAAGATCTCCACCATCTTTCATTTCTACATCAGATGGTCTGTGAGGGCTTAAATCAGACCTGAGCTTGACGTTGATTCCATAAATAACAAGTTGAGCACAATATGTTTGTAAGTTCATTATGAACTCATTCTGAGTTCATTATGATGGTGTTCAAAAAGAGGAGAACATGTAAGAGGAGTTCTGTTTGATAAACTTAGTTGGCGCCAATGTAGTCTTTTGTTGATGTTTCCTAACTTTGCCCATTAGAAATACAAATTGCTAGAAGATGGCTACTCCTTTTTAGGTCATCTTTCAGTGTTTAAAATATACTCTTGTGTGTGGCATTGAAGGGCTAAAATCTCTCAAAATTTTTAATCAAAATGTTTTTCTTGATGTGTCATTTTTGTAAACAAGCTAACCAGGATAATTCTTCAGCACGTAAGATAGCCTCTGCCTACTCTTCCTGGTGCAGCGTACAGTTTCTTCTTACAGTCTTAAGGCCTGCTTCTCTCACATCCCAAACTAGTGACCTAATCTTCAGTATATAGTGTGTGAGCGCACTTTCTCTCTCAGCTTTCCCAACAATAACTTTGTGGAAACAGATATGTTTCTGAAAAATGTTTTGGCTTGGATGAAACAGCATTTTTCGATGAAATTTCATTTAACTGAGAATGTTCCGACCAGTTCTAATTATAAGTTTCTATTATGAGCTGGTTATGGCTTTGCCAAATATTAATGGGCTGGGTTGATATTTTCCATGATCATTCTCTGCCTTAGGCTGAATGTTTTGACAGCAATGGTTTAACTGTTTTGTGAGCCAAAAAAACAGATGCTCCTTTACTGTGGATCTTCTATTTCCATGAGGACTTCAAATTCAACAGGGAGAAGAGCCAGTGTAGTGAAGGTGTGCTGCTCTTGTGGAAGTTCATTTGAATTTAGTCTTTGCTCATTCCTATCTGGCAGTAAGACCATAGGACTTGTAGAAGGATTTTCTAATAACATTTTTCTCTTGCCCAAGACACCAGTAACACGCTTTTGTCTCTTTGACCTTCAAGATAGTCCAATTGTAGGTAGGGAATAGTGAAAACCAGCACAGTTCACCTTCACTGAGTGTTATAGAAAGAGATTTTGCATCTGTTTGAAGTTTCTATTTTTTATCTACCTTGGCTCATGCACTTGGGATTCTCTAGACAAACTCTAGAGAGTTTTTCTCTCTACCTTTTCTGGCTTCTACTATGGGCAAAGCCCATGCCATATGTGTGGACTGATTACATGAGTCTCCCGAGCCTCTACTGTAGATACTGATAACATGGAAATATATGATGTGTTGTGCAACAATGTAGTTTTAATGTGCCGCTCTCTCCACCCCATCCCTTGAGTTTATGAAAGAGATTTAATGAGGAAGTGTCTGATAAAAATTCCATGAGTTCATTATCAGACAGCTACATTCAGTAAAATGTTTAACTAAGGATAAGCTTCTGACATGAACAATGTAATATATTCATAGAAAGTGAAAGAACATTCAGAATCCCCTGAGGCACTGAGCTAGCAATATAAAGACTAATCTACTGGTTTAGCAAGTTATATTTTAGTGAACCATCTTCCAGTTTGGATCTTCATGAATCCACCTATTGAAGGCAGTATTTCACCTGCAGCTCTAAACAGCTTACAAATGAGCCTCTAGTTTCTCATTTGCCATAACCACACTATACTCGTTCTGAGGTAATGACTCATAAAATGCCTTACACAGTCTCAGTAATAAGTTTTTTTTTTGTCTTTTTTTTTTTTTTTGCTATACAGGCTCATTTCAGCCTTGCAAAACAACATGCTCCTACTTTGCGTAGGGTGGTCTCGAACAGTTGTGTTGTGAAGTCCCATCTGCCTGCCCATGGCTCCTGCAGGTTGGTTGAGGCTGGACTTTTACACTTGTGCTTTTTCCAGACTGAACTTTAACCCGAAGTAAGTGACGAGACATAGTGTTCTCAAGCAAGATAGGCTTGGGTTTGTACAGAGATGAGAGTTAGACCCACAGCTTGTAGTAGTTTCATAAGACATGTCAGAAAGTGATGGGGGCATATCTGCTACTATGTCATGCCTGTGTTAATGAAGGAATGGCTTGGCATCATTGAGAAACTTATCAGTCAACCTTCAGTTTAGAAGACCAGCTCCACAATTAAGTAAAATTCTTGTAAGTGTTGATACTCTTTTCAGAATGAGTAGTGTTAACAAGAAGATTCTTTCAGAAATAAATAAAATTAACTGGATCATATTAAATCCCTTTCAGCTGTAAATTGTTATGGCTCAATAACTTTTTCACTTCCTTAATATTTTTGCAATATTGTCATGAGAATGACATCATTTCTAGTCCATAGAGTTGCAACTTAAATCAGAACTGATCGGATATTTTCCATTTTTTTTTTTATTTTTCTTTTTTAAGAACATGCAGAGCCTGTGAAATTGTATTTTGATGGGAGAGAATTTCAGTTTTCTTCTTGTTTTTATCCTACAGTGGAAAGTTTGAAAGAAGTTATTTGGCTCTATTGGACCAAATCCCCAAACTGAGTGTGAGTGTGTTGGTGAGCTTTCATCTAAAACTCTCTTGTAAACATCAAAGAGAAGAACCATATTGTGGCAGGTGAGTCTAGTGAGGAACTTAAGTGAGGATGAAACAACCCTTCTTTTCTGGGTCTTTTGTTTAAGAAGCTTTTACCCTGTGCAGAGCAGCTCTGCCAGCAGGATACACATGGTTTGAGAATATTAAGTAGTGGCAAATGTACTTAGCAGATTGCACTGTCAAACTGAGAATGACCATGCTCACCTCCCCATTGAGACACTGCTGAGTGTATGCTGTGCAGTCCTGGTGACTTGGAGAGTCAACAGCATCCTTGGAAAAAGTTGAATCCCAGAAGCGAGAATTTCTCTCTACAAATGCTCATTAAAAAAAAAAAAAATCCCTGGAGATTTTACACCTTTCCATGCCACTGTTTTCCTTTATGAATCTGTGAGCTGCAAACTATCATTATCTGAACAGCTACCCTCCTTCTGGATTTTCGCTTTGCTTATCTTGCATGCTGTTATTTCACGTATGTTCCCAAACCTTACAGCAATTTCCTCAGTAAAACTATGCTAATGTTGCCCAGCTGTGCTATACTTATCTAGACCTTGGATTACAAACTTTAAGGGTGTTGGTATCATTTATCCAGAGCATAGTTCCCATGAGACATGATAATGCAGAGAGATTTTGAGATAAAATAAAAAAGTCACAGAAGTTACTGAGAGGAAAAAAATATTCTAATCACCTGTCCTGTTTTGGAATGAAAAAGCAAGTTTTACTAACTGTTGGGAGAATGCAAATTCAGATTTTTTATGTTGCTGCATTTAAAATAGCATTAAATAGTCATGATTTATTAATTTCTGTAAATCATGCATGCAGAAAAATAAAATGTGCTTGTTTATTATTCCGCCTCATTTTGTTACTTCTCATAACTGAAACATATTTTCATATGTTCTGATTATGTGTGCATCTTCTTAAAAAGGTAGTTCTGTGTCAGTAAGCATAATCAGTTGAACAGAAGAAATGTACATAATTTGATACTGAAGTACAATCAGTCTAAATTATATATAAAATCACAGTTCTGAACATTTTCACATATTTATGTTCATATTTCAGTCCCTTTTCCTGACCTTAACGGACTGGGGCTTTATTGTAGTTTCTTTATTGTAGCTTTATTGTTTTCTTTTAGGATATCTAAAAAACTGCTGTTAAATTCCTCTCACATTATTCAGTCCTTTTGGAGAGTGCTCTTTGATTTTTCTCCTCTGCTTCTATTTCCTTCTTATGTATGAACATTTTTCATTCTCACTATATCACCCAGACTTGGGGTGTTATGGGCAACTCACAAAGGAAATTCACTAGGTAGGTTAAATAAAGGGTTTGCTTAAGTTTAAATAGAAGTGTGGATTTCTAAAATATTTAGTCTAGGCTGGTGACATTCATGGCAACTGTAAAGTAGCTCTCTCTGAACGACAGCATTTTTGGTTGTTACATAAATGCTTGAGTAAAACATTTTATTCTCCATTGAAAATAGTGAAGGTTCTGTTTTGACTTGAGCTCTCACCTTACAAATGGAAAATATTCGTATCTATCTGCTTCATTTGGCAAGATATCTGTTTAGTTCTGTTCTCTTCTGTTATAGAATTTTATTTATTAAAAAAAGGTTATCTTTTATGCTAAGACACAGCTTTTTATATGATGTAACTATTCACTTGGTAAGACAGTATCTGACTAGAAATGTTAAAGTTTTGGCTTACTTTCATAAGTGATAAAAATTTATATTTATATAGATCATTTACATTCTTCTGCATAGTTTGATGGTATATTTCAAATATACTGGAATATTTCTGAATTGCATTTAATCAAAGCAGGTAGTATTTTCTTATCTAAGAGAGGCTGAAAATTATTAAGATGCAACTGCTATTTTTTTATTCCATTTATTCTGGAACTTTCATGACCAATGAAGAACGACAGAAATAACCAAGATTTAACAATCTTAAGAAACATATCTTAAAGCTCCCTGATGGAGCTTTTGAGCCTAAATGCTATGTTGATTTGATGTGGATATACTAACATTTCCAGTATGGAAATAAATTGCATGGGTCATTTATAGATCAACTGTGCTCATGTTGGGATCTCCATATGCACTAGGACGGGGCTCAGTCTGTCCCTATTGCACAGAGATATCCTAGGATAGCCCAACTGGGTGAACAGCGACTGAGAGGACGTGTTTGCTGGCATCACCAAAGTAGGAATTAAGGAGGGAAAAGGACACAAAACAGTATCGGCAGAACAACAGATAGGACTATTAAATTTAGGACAGACGCTTAGAAGATGCTTCTGATCTATCGGAGATTTGAATTGCTGCAATAATGAGGGAGAATCTAACCTAGATTAACTCTTTTTAGACTTAATTCTCTTAATTGATTGAAGTGATTATGTGTCTTGGTGCCTGGATATGTCTTGGTGTGGAATTAAATATCCATATCCTCTCTGCTGCTAGGAGATGAAGTGATGGTTATCTGTAGTGATGATTTACTTTGGTTACTTGGCAGCGACAATAAGTTGCATAGTTTTGTGGATCATTTGCTATGGAAACAGACAGATACTTGATATTTGGCAGACACCCAATGTAGTTGTGTATATGCATTCATATTGTCTTCTAAAAACAAGGAAACCAGATCATGCCACCTCTGTGTTGCTATCATCAGAAAAAAATACTTGGAAACTTTTTTGAATCATTGCCTTTGTAATAGTGTTTTCCACTATTGTCTCAATTTTCTTTTCTCTCATAATTATCATCATGAATTTCAGAGAAAATTTGTAAAAGGAGGAGAGGAATTTATTATGCTTTCAGTGGATAACAGGAAAAAATAGGCTTATCCAGGACTCTTCTCCTATTTGTAAAGTTAAACAAAATAAAAAACCAAACTAAAGCTTATGTAAAATAAATGTGGTTGAATTACACAGCAGGAAAGAGAAGTAGAAAGTGTTAACTAATAATTTGAGAAGTTCTAGTAGTTCCTTCAGACTTTTAGAGTTTTGCTTTATTTTGTTTTGTTTCACAGTGGGAGCGTTTTTGTGGATCATAAAAACCCAAATAAAATTTCAGGGACATTTCTATATATATATGTTCTCCAGCTTTTTATTAGAATTTGTTTTTGTTCTAATAAGTAATCCAATCTATGATGCTTTCATTACCTTCCAGTCTTAACAGCCTAGGAAAACAGTATCTTTTGTCATTGAGATTTAATAGATACATCCTGTTTAGACTTCCTTTTGGAAAAAAATTTCATCGAGAGAGCAAATGAAATTCTCTTTTGCTTTATGGGGCTCATTCTAGTGAAGCACTTTTTTAGGCCTCAACAGGTCCAGTTTAAGAAAAGCTGCGTTCATTACATCTGACCTTCTTCCTACATAAAAGAACTCTTCTCTGACAAAAATAAGCCTTCACATTTCAAACTGAAGCAATTTCTGCTAGGAATACTGTTCTTCTGAATAATTTTCAAATGGGCCTACTGGCTTTTCTAAGCTACCTAACACATTATGTTCACATATTGTATAAAAACTTCCAAATGTCACCTTTAGCTAATTTATCAAGCTTATGCATAGCTCTTTCAAGCTTTTCTTTTTTCTTTTTCTGAATTATCCCCTGAAGAAGGCAGATTCTCTCCATCAATTTATAGAAGAAAACTAAGTACTACAGTCTGCAGTCCTGGGAGTCTCTGCTCTCCCTAAAAATTTCTGCATGTGTCTGCTGCAGAACTGCACTAAAGGCAAATTGTGGGAAACAACTTGTCCTGGGTTATGTGAAATTAGTTTATGTTTTTATGAGATTTCAGTAATATTGAGTCACAACTGTATGTATTTTAGATTCCTGCTATGATTTTTCTCTGTATTCACCTGTCTCACGTGATAGTCTTACTGAATATGATGGGGCTGTTCATTCAGTAACTAGGTGCCCTCTGTACGAAGGGTAGCACAATGGACAAGGCTGTCTCTGGACCAGCTTCTGGCACTTTACAACTGACATTTAAATCTTTCTTAACTGTAACTGAACTACCTTCAGAAGATACCCTTCTCTTTTTGCTGATTACAGACAGAGGTGAAGAAGACTAACTTTAGACTGAAAAGTTCAGTTAGTTTAACTTAACTGAAATTAAGTGAATCCCTACCTTTTCTGCATAGTTAGATTCATCGGTCACAGCAGGACTCATCATGGGATAAGCTGCAATTTTGTGTGAAAAGGGTGTCAGAACCAGCTATTTTGCTAAGAAATACAACTGAATATGCCAATGACATAGTCCACAAAGGGACCATGGCTGTCACGCCTGCTTGTCAATAGTGTGCCCTTCCATGAATGAAAACGGGCACATGGAGCACTGGAGTGGCAAATCCCCCACTGCACTGCAACGGTTTGAGGAGAACTCACTGAAAATAAAACTATGTTATTTTTGTTCATGATTGAAATATTTGAGAACATTTCTATTTCCATTAAACCCAGAGAGAGGTAGAGAAGGAGAGAGGGGTGGTAAAAAATCTGCATTGTTCCCGTGCAGTTACAACTGTGAGAATGATGTAATTTTCTGCAGAGTGGAAATTCCTTTCTTTTTTTAAAGTCAGCTTTTTTGCAAATCTAGTGTTAACTTTACTGATGAGTATGAACTTCCTTATTTCAAAATCCTTGTCTGTTTAAAGTGGAACCATAGGATTGCATAACTTACGGATTAGTGGTTTCATTAAAGGTAACCCCCTTTTTTTAATTAGTTATTAACATGAGCAAGGGATCTTTTTAAGGGTAATTATAAGAACAGCTGATTAAACTGTCAGATTTCCACAAAGGCAAGGAGCTCTGAAAGAAAGTGGTTAAAAATAGTGCACCAGGTAGAGTGATGCAGACTAGCTCTACACAGGTCACACAGGTCTACACTGTCAGTTTATACTGGACAAAGATTTGCTTTTGCTGGATTTTTTGTTGGCTTGTTTATTTGTTTTTTTTTTTTTTTTGTAATTCACCATTTGCTGGTCAAACTTAATCTTTTAAAGTTCCCTGATGCCAGAATATGAACTGTGCTCAGTCTGAACAAAACAAAATATATGCCGTCTTTACTGCACTTTTAAACTTTGCAAGAGGCCAAGAATTCCCAGGCAGATCTTGTGAGACAGATTTAAATGAGAACATAAACTTAAGCTAGTCCATGCTAGCTTTTTGAGCAAGGGTTAATTTTTCCATTTATAATATTTTTATATATTTCTTTTACTTTCATAGTAATCAAAAAGAAAGTGGTGCAATTATCTGACTTTTGATAGTATTGATTTAGCGCTGACAGAGTGATAATGACATGGGCTGAATTCCTGAGCAACCAGTCAGATTGCTGTATTTATCCAAGCCTCCACACAAGGCAGCACTTTGCCCCCTGCTATTATCTCATAGAGCAATATTGTACTGTTACCGCAAGTTACAGTGTAATGGCAATCATGGCTTCCAATATATCTACCATGTAGTTACCACACACTTAACACAAAATAGCTTTTTTTTTTTTTGGTAAGCCAGTAAGCAAATCACGCTGCCAGGTTGTGCAACAGTTCAGATCTGCCTAGAGGAGGGAGAGAACATATGGTGCTTTTTGTGGAAAAAAAAAAACCCATTATCTGATAAGAATGTAATATTTCTCCACAAGTCTTCTTTTCTTCTTCTGCAGCTTGAAACAGAGATCTGTTTTACTTTTACTAGTTATATTATTTTAGTTTATTCCTAAGTAAAAGCAGCATTAATTCAGCAACCAACTGTGCATGGATGGAAAAAAAAAAAAGGAAGAAAGATTGAAAATCTGTTCTTTTTTTTTCTTTTTTCCTTTTTCCTTTGGATTACTGTTCCAAGCCATGTGCTTCAGTGGACAGAGAGACTTTTTATATTTCAGTAAATTCCATTGTCAGCTTCTTTTCCTGGGTCCAGTGATAGTTCTTCTAGGTTTGGAGGCTAAAAAAGTGAGACCTGGTAGAGTAAGTGAAAACGGAAAGTTATACATATGTGTATTTTAAGTTAAAAGCAAATATATTGAAAAGTGTATTTTAAGTGTGGTGGATGGCGTTATTTAAGTAAAATTAATTTTGATGATCTGTGTAATTTCTGATATGGGGGCATAGATGCACTTCAAAATAGGCCACAATGTGGGCCCTTTATATGATCCAGTGCATTCAATGATCCAATATATTGTAAAGGTATATATGCAATATATTGTAAGTGTGTAAGTGCAAGTATATTATAGCAAGTGCATACTAGTGTGTAAGTGCATATTGTACATGCATTTCCTAGATAAGCAGTGTTTCTCTCTAAAAATAATATGAAATGGCTGCTCTAATGAAAATGTACATATTTTCCTTTACCTAATAAACTCACATATTTTTAGTTTTGTAACACAGTAGTAGAGACATTCTCTAAAATGATGGGTATCAAGAATATCTTTGTTCTGAATTTTCCTGGGACAATGCTGAGTTTATCTAACAGAACAGATTAAGCCTACACAGAAGATTTGCTCTTCACATGGGAAGCTCATGGGGTTTTGGAATGGAGTTGAGGGGAAATGTTGGCTCTTTCCAGGTATTTAAGCCCCTTTTATGTAGCTTGCCCAGCTGTGTGCGGGATCCTGTCACCTATCTGAGGTCAAAATGATTTCATTGACATCCATAAACACCAAATTGGCTCCGTGCTGTGAGGATTATCAGCTGCCACCTCATCTTCTGACTGTAATGGCAAAATTGCATTAGCTAACACCACTCCCATTTATTGTACAAATATAATGCACCCAATTCAGACCACAGACAGGGAGCTAAGGAAATTTTGTGTGAGTGTTGGAAAGCAGATTTAGATCCATTGTGTTAAAGTAAACTGATAGCTTCAATTATTAAATGCAAGTACTTGGCCTGGCTTTAGTGAAGGAGGCCATTAGAGTCTCTGAGATCCCTTTTATTTTGGTTACTAAAGCCTGTTTCTAAGAGTCAGTGTCTGAATCCTGTTAAACTGACTTTCCATCATTTTCCATTAAAGAAAAAAAGTCTGGATTGGGCAGTATTACCACTGTACTCAAACCTCTGCCAAAGCCTCTGCTTGGACTGCACAGCTGCCTTTAAAAAGTCTGAAAAGCAAGTTCTTCCCTGGTATATCTGAAATCCCTCCCTTTTCAAGCAAGGCTCATATTTCACTCGGAAATACAGCCAGAAAGTTGTTAAATATGGAACATTTGCATGTAGAACCGGCTTTATAAAATGACTTACACACCTAAAATGGGGTTTGGGGTGGGGCCTAGACCCCCAAGCACAGCATCGAGACTCAACCCCCCTTTCCAGCGGCTCAACACAGCACGTGGTGTCTCCCTCGTTACGCTGCACTGGATGCATGTACGGGATGGCAGAGCACAGTATGGAGGAGCCTGGCCTGGCAGGCCTCGCAGTGGCAGGACGGGCTCCTCTGCAGAACGAGGCACAGCAGGTAGCTCTGTAGACCGCTCTGTCTGGAGGAGCATGTGCCCATCACCCTCTGCATGCTGGTCCACAGCAGCACGTGCCCAGCTCCTCTACGCCAGGCCACTCAGACCTGCACCCTTGGGCAGGTCACAGGACAGGTAAGCTCAGCTCTGTTTTAGCTAGGTGACATTCACAGCCACTTCTCCCACCCCTGTGCGATGACTCTTTCATTCTCGTGGCTTCGCACCATGGAGCAGGTATGAGTACAGGCTTCACAGGGCAGGATGTGAGGGGTAAGGTGGCTACGACAAGAGCGGCATCCAGCCCTGAGTTTCAGTCTCGGGTTTCCTCTGTTATTCAGACCTGTGCAGACATACTGGCCATCTGACACTGCACTTAGTACTGGAAATATGTAAACTACCCTGGGCATCTGCAGTGGTAGCAGGCAGCAAAGGTGCTCTAAACCAGGTTTGAAATCTCACTAGGAAGTTTAACCTGGATGATTCCTTGGTAGCCTATATGGATGTTGTGGTATGAAGCAGAAAACTACTATTGAGGGATAATGACAACAGGAGAGCACATTTAATCAGCACTTTCTAAAAAAAAATATTAAAAATGCAGATTTTTACAACCACATGGCAGTTAGTATAACCTTAATCACAGATACCAGATAAGCTCTAAAATCCCACAACAGAAATAGCTGATTTTTTATTTCAGTTTAAATTTCAGCTCCCTAATGTCTTCTGGAAGGCATATGCAACATACTCAACATATTTCCACGCTTGGCCCCATCTTCTTTGCCATCCGCCTTGTTTCTGAAGCAAATGCTGTTTCCACCTTCCAATGTGTTTATCAGTGTTATTTCCAACTGCCAGAATCTCTCTGATGTATCTTTAGAGACTTCCGTTGCCTAAATGCTTCTAAATGCAGATAGAAATTAACTCAAACTGTGTTTCTTTCAAGGGCTTAGTGAATGAAGAATAAAAACATACTGAGTGGCCAAAATGAGAGTAGAGAGGTACATGTGCTTGCTGTTTCTGCTTACTGATCACCATGAGTGATAACAGAGTTCTGGTAACTGTGGCACTTGCCCAGGAAAAAGAAAAAAAATGGCTTAATTATTTTGTTAATAATGTCAGATTCCAAATTTCCGAAAGGATTAAAAAGAAATACTGGTTTTACCATGCAGAATCCTGATTGCAAACTGAATGGCGTTTTGTCAGAGATGCTTGGTTCACTTAGCTAAATACAAAGCATATTTTAAAGCTGATGGATTTGTTTCAATTGGCATTTTGTTGATAACTTTTAGATTCCAATTTTGTAAAATTTTGAAATATGTTTTCTTAGTGATGAAGTGGCCTGAAAAAATGGGTTATATATCCTAAACACCTAATGTAATAAAACTGAGAAAATTATGAAAATCTCATACACTTTTATATATAAAACATAAGTGGCAATAAATCACATTGTAGTCCCTCCCTGTTTGCCTTATGGAAAAAGCTATTGTAGCTGTCATTAGCAATTGCTATTAAGTAATTTGACCCCAAGGTTTCCATTTGAAATGTCTGTATTAGCCTGTTCCTGGGTTGACATTTTTCAGGCCTGGTCCCTAAGTTATTTGCTCATTTTTCATTTGAGATAAAATAGAAATTATCTAGCAGTACTGAGGAGGCGAGTCAGGGCTGTTCCTCACCAAGAGCTGAGCTGCAGTTAGCGAGCTCAGTGTTCCTGGAAGAAAACCCTGCCATTGAAGGTAAAGGCTAAGATCTATAGCAGGGTAACTATATCATTTATGAGCAATTCACTCTCTCCTTGTGTCTTAGTTTTCACTGGCGAAATGGAACTAAGAACATTTTTTCTTCTGTCCTTGATTTGTTTATAGACTGCAAGTTTTAAGGAACAGTTGCTCTCTATTAAGGTGTGATACCACCTTAGCTCCCATCTAAACTCGCTTATATTACAATAACAAATTGTTTATGAGTAGCAAAGAGGAAAATGGCTTTAAGATATGAAATTTGAGTTGCTTTTTGCCAGTGATATACTGTTTTTCTCTCACACAATTTTCTATCAGAACTTTAAAATCTGATCCATTTCCCATACTTTCCACCTTTGCACATACCTATCACCCTCACCACAGATATTTATCTGTTAAATAGTAACAGGGAAGAAGCATAGTAGTTAATTATCAGCCACCTGTACAGCATGTATCTCACTGGTGTTTAGTTATTACTGCATTACCTGAAATGCACACTAGCAAAATATCTATGCAGGTAGATAGAGTTTATCTCAGTTTAAGCATTTGGAAGGCTTAGCTGCTTTTTTATTTTTCCTTTTGCCTTTTTTATTGTGCTTCTCTTTCACTACCAAGATTGTTATTGTTAGAATATCTTTAATGCAAAGTTTATCAAACACATTCCTAAAATTAGGCCTCATTTTCACATTGAGGCTTTTGAATAAAATGATTTAACTTTCAAGAGTATGAGATATCCAGAAGACTGTCCTGGAATTTGCGGACACTTTGGATCTTTGAAGAATTGCTCATCCTAAATGAGAAATCAGATGTCTAATTCAAGGCATTTACTTTTCTTCTTTTAAAGTATGACCTTTATCAGTCAGTGTGGGGAGCAGATGTCCTAAAGATTATTTTTTATTAATATCAGTCAGTTATTACTAAATTTCACTGTCAGGCTACAAAGAAACCCACAAGTTTCCTGAGTGAGCTGTATGTAAACTTGGCTAGTTAGGAAATATTCACACATTCAGAGTACAGCATGTGTTGTTAAAAGATCTCTATTAAAATCTTCAGTTTATTAAACTGACAAATGGTAGGAAACTTTCATACCTCAAAAGCTATGATATCATTTCATTTTAAAATAACTCCACCAAAATCTCACATTTCTTAGTGCGAAAGTAACTAAAACTGTATATGTGTCATTGCAGGCAAACATCCAGGCTTTACTGTCATTACCTGTGTTTCTTGTATTTAAACCTTAAAGGGTCTTAAATGCTTGCAAAAGGAAAAAGAAAACCTGAAACCTTCCATTTACAACTGCTGGAGGTTAACCTGGAGGCCGGAGGTAACTTCTGGGTACTTTATCTTTCGTAGATTTTAGATACTGAAAAGACAACTGATGGAAATGTTTTGTCTGTTTCTGGTGGTACTTTACACCGTGCGTGTATTTTTAGCTTCGATGTTGAAAACATTAATACATGCCAATAGGCAGATATCTTACTTCTGCACAGAGAATTGTAATTTTAGTGCCTAGGTCACTTACTTCTGTTTTAATTTTAATAAAAGCCCCTGTTACGTCCCTGCTGGTCTGGCCTTGGGTTCCCATTCTGTAGCACGCTAGGCAAGACGGGGAGGCTCAGTCTCTCCTCATTCCCGCTGCTCTTGCCTGGAGCAGCATCAAGTGCCCCAGCTCGTACCACAGTTGGATGGGGAGGAGGTGCAAGGGGGCTCGCTGGTTCTCTTGTTTATTTCTGGAGGTGTTTTATTCCCTATAACTAAACATGTCTCTAGAAGGTTTTCAAAGAACGAGGCAGCCACGGCCTTCTCATTTTAGACTTTGAAAATATTTTTTTCCTTGTAATAAGGCTGGCAGGCTGGAGCAGTAAAGTGATGAGACCCTTGTTCAGCAGAACATTTCGCAGCTTTGGCTCAGCCCCCACGAACACCAGATGTTGCTGTACATAGTGGGATTCATCAGGGAAATGCTGTGATACGACGCACTCCTGTGAGATAAGTCTCAAAATCGTGTACTTGCTGCAACACGGCTTTGGCTTTATACTGCAGGAAATTTAGACTGTTCCTAACCAGGCATTCTGAGGAAGATGGGGAAGGCACACAGTGGTTAAGCATTGCATCTTTGAATGCAATTTGAAGTCATTTGTTGGAGGCTAATGTGAAAAAAATAAGTTTTTTTCAGGAAAGATGAAACATTCATTCTATGGAAAATGATTCACTACTTTTGAAAATGTCTTCCTATATTTTTTTGCCAAACTATATGGGCGGCATGGCCTGAACTTTTGAAAAAATCTTTGCCACCCACATCCCAGAACATTTTTATTGTTGACTTTTTTGTTGCCTAGCTCTCCTTCTATAAAGAAAGAAATGATGCTTTCTACAGACCACAGTGATGTCAAGCTAGAGATACCATTGTGCTAGGCACAGTATAAGAGTTTGCACAGAACACGTTTTCAAGATCACATTTCTGAGTTATGCAGGGAAAGTATCTCTCTGTAGCTATGGGGAATCCTCATTGTCTAACCTATGGAGCATTCACTCACAGTTGCTGTGGAAAATGTGTAGGTTTTTCAGATCAAAGAGAAGTCAAGCAAAAATGGCATCCCAGAGGATTCATTGTGTAACTGAGTGAGTCCAAAAGCAACACGAAATATATGAAATGCAGAGCCATCGTCAGAGATAGTAAGTTGCCTAACAAACTTACCAAAGAGCTAGAGTGTTCCTCTTGGAAAATGCCTAATATTACTTAGCTACATTTGTTTATTCTCTCTCTCTTAGAAGAGAAGAGGGTGAAATAAAGGGTTTACATTTAATTTCCCTCCTAAAGATAGAAATAACATCAAGGAAAAAAATAGAAGTGTTTAAATGAAAATAATACATTCCATCCCTTCCTATGAATAAATATTTCATCTCAGTGTTAAATTTTAAGGAAGTGGGGTAGATATTAAGTAGATATTAAAATAAAAGAAAGAAGAGGTTTATTTAGTGCTGCAGATGGTTTTGGCAGGATATGATTCTTCTGGACTGCACAAAGAAGTCTTCAGATTTGTAATTCATTCCTGTTTGTTTATTTGTTGAGATGCTTTTATTCCTCATAAATAAATATATCTCTAGAAGATATTCAGAGAGAGAGGCAGCCACACCCATGTCATTGAAAATATTTTTTTCCTTGTAACTATTTGATCCTGTAATTGTCTATAAAAGCTTGGATTCAATGCTGATGCTGGGAATATTTTATTGCTCACCAAGGAGCACTTGTGGCTATGTTTTGATAGCCAGGTCTGTGGTTCTGGAAAACATCAGGATTCCAGGAGGCCATCAGTACAATAATATTATTGTATCTTTTCATTAAAAAATAAGAAAATACTAGGAGCTAGTGAAACAAGTGAAAGATCTATATGTAATAATTATCAATAATAAAGTAACAACTCCCAAATAAAATCTATAGTGCAAAACACTGAGTGATATCTTTAATTTATAGATTTTCAACAGCTGAAGATAAACAGCTGAAGTTGATAAGCATCAACTCACATGATGAAATAAAACAATTAATACCACATTTTTAATTCTAAAATCCTTATTGATTTATATTGTCAGTGTAATATATTTTACTCTGTTGCCTTTCTGCAAAGAGGCCACCTATTCTGAATGACAAACAGACCTGGGCACAGAAATATTCCATAATAGGAGAAAGATAGATTTAAACAAAACTCTTGTCGTTTTGTCACTGCAGGTTTCAAGTTGAATTCCTAGCTCGGAACATCTGGAAAAAAAGCCATATTTTCACTGGATTTGCCAAATGCTGGGACATGTTTTAAAAATCTGCCTTTCAGCTTATGAAATCTCTGTGTGACCAGTTGTACTCCAATAAAATATTTCTTGCTCAGTACATACTAGATATTTGGAATAATATCATAAAATTATTTATGAACATCATCTGGGTGTATGGATGCATTAATAATTAATTATTAGGGAATAAACTCTAAGGAAAGGAGGGAAACTCTGACGCTGACTTTTCCTTAGGTATATTCAGGCTGTCATGTTTCATCTTTAGACCCATTACTTTGCTGCAGATTACCTACATGAAGGTAGCCAATGTGTCTTACACTTCCGTTGTTACACTTTTCTATACTTAATGTTCTTTGAATTGCTGAGGGTCACAATAATGAATCCTTAGTCCAAATCATACATCTTTTGTTCTATCCATTTTGAGGCTGCCTTAATCTCTATGGCAGGTACTGGGAGAAAATGCACATTTTTCTCAGACAGCTGAAAAAAAATTACTGAGATGTATTGTATTGCCCTTGAAAAGAGGATAGTGACTCTGTTGATGAAGGAGATTTCTAAGAGCTCCTAATTCCTTCAGAGTTTTCTTTAACAGCTGTGATACGTACCTTGTGAATTACCTGGGCACAGAAATGTTGGCATCCACACAGTATTTTCTCACTTTGCCCATACTTTAAGTTGGCTGGTCTCAAACTGCATCTGATTTAGGCACTGCATAGCCATAGCTAGTTCAGTGTTGGGCCTGAGCTATGGAGCCCTCAAGGAGTGGTAGGGTATATTGGTCAGGCACTAATATAAATGTGCGGTTGTTTCCTCTCAAAGTGTATTTATATTATTATATTTTAAAAATATTGACTTATTTTTCAAAGCTAATGATCTGTGAGCAAACAAAACTAGTTGTCACTCAGTTGTCACATTATGCTTTATAACACTATGTAACAGCTTTTGCTAGTTGTTAAGAAGCAATTTCTGTGAATATTTTTTCAGTAAACTGAGTTTAATGACACTTAATCACAGAATCACAGAATGGTTGAGGTTGGAAGGGACCTCCAGAGATCATCTAGTCCAACCCCCTGCTCCAGCAGGGA
>JAWLRI010000964.1:1615540-1625688 GCA_034781795.1 Crypturellus tataupa | reverse complement strand
CTGTGCCAGGGCTCTGTCACCCTCACAGGAAAGAAGTTCTTCCTCACATGGAGGTGGAACTTCCTGTGGTTCAACTTGCACCCATTATCCCTTGTCCTGTCACAGGCCACCACGGAGAAAAGTCTGGTCCCATCCTCCCTACAGTCACCCCTCAGGTACTTGAACATGTTGATCAAATCTCCTCTCAGCCTTCTTTTCTCCAGCCAATACATGCCCAGCTCGCATTGTCTTTACTCATATGGCAAATGATCCAGTCCCTTAATCATCTTCATGGCTCTTAAGTTGTTACATGGTCATCCTTGTGAAATTCACCCTGTGAATCCCAAGCTAGTGGTCACATATAAAGGTAGATCAATATATCCAGTGAATTGGCATAGAATTGCCAAAAAATATAGATGTGTCTGCTCTAAGTCTATTTGCAAATTCGCATATGACTTTCCAAGCCAAATTCATGTCTGGACATTCCTTGCAACAAGGTTCAGGACTCCAATGTCTACCTCACAGGCAAATGTCCTTAACGATAGGATCACATTTTCTTGCTATTCAGTGACCAATGAGAATGGAAGAAAATTCTAAAATGTATATTCTTTACTGATTCAAGCTTCTGGTTTGATTCGCATTTTTTCTGAACTGTTTTTTTAAACAGTACAGATAACATGCATAAGAAAATCTATTTTTAAAGGAAGTGATTGTAAAATATGAATCTAGAGGGATTTTCTTAATCTTTTTTTTCAAGTATTTAAAAAATAACAGTGGTCACTGAAATATTAAATTGCCAATCATTGTTTATAGAATAGCATTTTACTCAGTGGATCTCAAATCCGCATGTAGCTTTGCAAGTCTTCAAGGCATCTATACAAATATTTTATTTCCTGTTTAAGTTTAGTTTTGGTTTATATTATTCTGTAGTGTCACTCGTCGTACTACAGAGTGAGAGAAAGACAACATACTTTACAAATGAAATGAATTATAATCTCTTCAGTGTTGCACTACTGTACCCGGCTTGGGGTGAGCCAATGCTGGGACCAGATCCCAGTTTCCCTGGCATTCTTATGTTGCACATTACAGCCCACAAGGATCTAATATTGTCAATGACAGCAATTCCCTTCTTCTCTGCCTGGACCATGACTACGTACCATGAAGTGTGCTTCTGTATCCTTTCCTTTATTTTATTTATTTATTTATTATTTATTTTCAGGTAGGGGCAGTGGCACATGGAACAATTCATAGAATCATAGAATCATAGAATGCCTAAGATTGGAAGGGACCTCCAGAGGTCATTGAGTCCAACCAATTCTCAGTTACTCAATGCCAAACAGTTTACAGACACAGGAGAATGTGTTCAGTTGCTTGAACTGTGCTGAGTGTCCACATAGCCATGTGCTGGTCTTCTGATGAAAGGCAAACAGCAGATGGAAATAACCCATGCACCAAACCCACTACGGAACAGGGGGTTGGACAACATACCTATGTGTGCATACATCCTATAAAGATCAGGCATGATAAAACAATCTAATTCTAGGGTAGCACTTGCTAGAAAAGTTCCACAAAGCTCTTTGCTAAAACGAATCAGCACATGCATGCACCATGTAAGAAAGTACAGAGGACTTCCCTGGGCCACGGCTAGCTGTGCCAGCTCTTCCTGCACAGTGCAATGGCACTGCCCTGTGGCAGCTAGATGTGCTAGCCCTTCATGCCAGGGTCTTGGTGTGATGCTGCAGCATGTGCACTTCACAGTCTGGTCAGATAGGTGGGGACAGAGCTGATTGTGTAGCAGAGGCCTGCTCTTTGAGTCTTGAGATATCCCAACTTGAGCTGAGTTGAGTCCCAACTTACATTTTTACCCTTGGTGCAAGTTTCAGCAGTGTCATTGTAGTGCCCTGGCAAACATAAACACACTCAAACTGCCTACAAAGACTGATAGGAATGTGTCCTCTTCCACAACAGGCTCAAAACATCATGTATAACTGTCCTCTCCTCTTCCTGCAGTCATATACCCTTCTTCATGTTTCAAAGATGCTGTCCCCACAGTTTTTATCCTGGCCTTAGTCCTTCTCACAGTTGTGTGAATCAAAGGCAGATGCTAGTTGAAAACTGAGAGATACAAAAAAATGTGACTTTACCTTTTCAAATGTTATAGAGCTTATGCAAAAATCCCAATTTCCCTGTGTTAAAATGTTCCAACCTCCTGAGTATACTCATTCTGTTTCTAATAGGAGCAGCTCCTGCCAAAAGATCTTGTTTCACCTGTCAGTGCTTCTGACAGAAAATGGGAGCTATATCATGGAGTCACTGGCACCCAAGAAAGCAACAGATATTGAGCCACTCTTGTAAAATAGCCAAAAAACTCTTTGTCCGCAGCACGTTTTTTCCTATCTAAGCCCATTCCCCCACCTTTGAACTGCCTTTGCTGCTACGTGCTCAAGAGAATTTTAGAGGATTGGAAGGCCTTAAATCTTGCTGCTCAGCTCTACTAACAGCAACTAGAAACTTACTTTCAAAATCCCCAGATAAGACATTTATCTCCACTGGAAGAACAGGTAGTTGAAAGGAAAGTGTGAGGACAAATGTGGGCGTTTTTGAAATATTGTGCCAGTGGGTGGACAGTGGAAGGACTGATGGATCTGTGAGGAAGGAAGAGTGAGTATTGTGGATTCCTAAGTCAGGAGGAAAAGTAACTTACCAAGGAGCTGTCACATTTTTTTGCCAAGATGCATGATTTGGTAACAATTTCCACTCTGTTTGCATAGATGAAAGCGATGGCAGTCAAGCAGGAGTTCCAAACCCCCGAAGCACATCATGCAGCAGAGCTTGATACATTCACTTTTCCTGAATCCATTATTTCATTGTCTGTTGTTGCTTCCCTTCTAGCAAGTCTATGTGGTGATTTTGTGTTAAGGCATTTTTTTTAAATACAATATAAATTCAATACACTTTAAAGAAATCAAAATATACCCTTGATACATACAGAACCAGCTTTCTTTCACCAGACTCTATTTCTAACGTTGTATTACACTACACTTAGCTATTCAGTAAGGTATTTTGGCATTGTGTCTGTTGGTTCCTGCTAAAGTAAAATATATGATAGGAATTGGATGGTGGATTTTAACATATTTTGGTTTGTTACATACAAGCAGTTTAATAGCATAACATAGACCTTCATTTTTTTTCTGATAAGTTTTCCTGTATCTTTTTTTCCCCATGCACTTATTTTTGTAAATAATATTTTATAAAAAATCCTGAGATTATGAAAGTTACTTCTTGATGATGCAATGTGATTATTTTATTAGAACAGTGTGAAAGTAGAGCATAAGAAATAAACACACTATTTATTAGAGATATTTGGAGCTTCCTTCCACATATTGCTGATGCATAATCCTCCACAGCCTCCCAATTCACTTTTAGCTTCTGCTCGCTGTCAATGACTGCAAAATATAGGAGCTGCTTAGTTTGCTTGCAGTTTTCTCTATATTTTACTTTCTTCCAAAGCCAGTAGACAGCACATCTAAGGACCAACATGACATTTCCTGGCTTCCGTACTTGGGGTCTGTGTAAAGAGAAAGGTCTGAGAGTGGTTGGGTGCTCAGTTGGGGAAAGTGGGAAGAGAGGTAACATGGTGCATGCACGTGTGTGTGTCCATCCATGAGCAATGTCAGGAAAATGTGAGTCAACCTGAGATGTGGAGCCAGCTTTGGAGCAGGTGAAAAGTAGGGAGCTACTGCCTATGGACTGCGTAGCATTGTTGGCATCTAGGATCCACACCAAGCTGCTGGGATGACAGTAAGAGTGAGGAAACGGGTTGCCCTAGAAGGTGAATGGCATCTGTAGAGAGAGAATGAATTTACAAACCTTGTTTCAATCCATTTCACTCAAGATTTTTTTTCTTTTTTCTTATTAGTTTTGGCCCCGATTTGTCCATTTGTTCTTGGCTTTTTGGATCTGATTGATCTGACCCATGTCCTATGTAATCTTTGATTAATTTCCCTCCCTTTTCCTTACTTCCAGCCCCCTCTGCACTCTTATTTCAATCAGTTTTGCTGGTGAAAATCTGGAGTAAGTCTATTACATTGTATCAACTATAGTAATTTATAGCAGAATCTAATCTCCTCCCCCTTCCTAGTTCCTGGCTCAGCCATAGAAATTTCTTATTAAATGCTTTAGAGAGTTGGGCAATCTGTTTGGCTACCTTATGTCTACATTTCCCTATTTGAAGCTCATATGCTTTTGTTTTCACCCGTGTCACATGCACATCTATTTGCTGTCTAGCCTTGGTTCTAGAAAACTGCCATTACTTATTCTTCCCAGAGCAGTGGAAGCCTTTCAGTGTTCTCACCTTAATCATACTCACTCTATATTACAACAGTTTTCTTTTCTTGATCTGCTCTGTACTCCTCAGAGAAGGCGGAAGAGCTCAGTTGAACTGCGTGAGTCCATGGACCTGGAGCCTGGGGTCGTTCTCACCAGCATGGAGTGGCTTGGTGAGCTCTTGATGGTTAGCCCTTGGTGATGACATGCTCCTGTGCCCACAGACGTCTGGAGAGCAGAGCTGGCCAGCATCTATAGGCAGGCTGGGAGTCCGCGTGTAATATTCACTTTGTCATCCATATGCCTGCCTTCCCCATCTCCAAATCTCATGGAAACATGTCCCTGGGGTGCAGACTAAAATCAGTGCTAAAAGGTTGCAAAGAATAGGCTGGAAAACACTATAAAAATACTGTTGAGTTGTTTTTTTTTTCCCCCAGGGAACTCCTGTGTACCTTTGGGGAGTGGTTCAGAAACACAGGAGTGATTCCTACCATCACATGAACTGTTTAGCTTAGAGATGAGATGCTAAGTGGAAGCTAAGATGCTAGGATATGTACATAGATATATGTATGTTAAAATAATGAACTATATTCCTTAGTTGCTAGTCAGATCACTTGTCTAGCCAGGAGAGTATCCTATAAGCTCACTTTTGAGATTTCCACTTAGAAATCTCATTGAATTGTGGGAGAGTATGTCCCACAGTTAAAAGTTTACTGGAATAATGATTTCATGGGAGAATGTAATTTTTTAACTTTTTTTAAACTAAAATATTTCTACCAATAGTCAGTCTGTGGTAGCTGCAAACACTAAAAGCACTAATAATATGCTTATATTGGGTATTAATTTCTCTCCTACAAAAAATAAAACACATACTGACAAACACTCACAATGCTCTAACCTTGTCCATTGAATGATATTGTTATTGGTTTCAAAGACTACCTCCTGCTATGAAATCTGCGGGAGCACGCCAGGGTATAGCAATTTTTCTAAATTTCACCCCATCAGCTTTCTTGTGTAACCATCTGCCAGGTTTGGGCTTGTGGATGAGGCCACAGAGCTTCCTTAAATCTAGTGTTTTTCTATGTTTACCATTTAGCATTTCCTTGGTCCCCCACCTCAATCCTCTGATACCTGTGTGGACCCAAGGGAGTTCATTTATAGCTAGACTTGTTAATACATCTTCTACACCTTGTAGACCACGTGTGTCCCCTGCAGCATGTGCTGCCCTTCTGTCTGTGAGATCTGCAGACAACAGCCGACACTGGTGACCTTCATGTAAAAGAGCTTCTAGCTATCAAGGATGGGGCCCCCATAAGGGCTGTTACCTGGTAGCTCTTGGTGATATTGTGTATAACCAAAATCATTTTGCATTGCTCAGCCTGCTTTCTCCTTCCTGCTTCGGAGTCCCATAGAGCTGCAGGATGACCGTAGTGGAATCCGACAGCCACTGGGCTGCTCTCCTGTATCCTGCAGGATCTCTCCCATTGCAGGAATACTGTCATACTGGAACTTTTACAGTGTGATCCTGTCCTGAATAGTGGTCCTGAGGTGAGTTGCAATAGAGTCATCTCTCTGTGGATGTACATGTAGCTCTTTTCTATCAGGAAACACTAATTTTGAAAGGTCTAATTTCCAATTCAAGCTAGGACTCAGGAAGTCAATTTGACCTTTGTACTACTAAGCATGAAAAACATGTGAGGACTTTAATTAGACTTTTAGTTGGGATACTGCTGGACTGCGTGAATCTGTGGATGTACAATTATACATTGTTTATGTCATTTTACTGATGCACATAAAGATAAGCAAAGTTTACTGGCTGCAATTTATGAAAGTTTCAGCTTTGTTTCCTGATCACACATGAATTAGCTGTATTGGCAAATGCAATAAACTCTCTCCTTTTCTTAGACAAATGGGCATATTCACAAAGATTATGGGAAAATAACAAATTTAGGGCCTTGCAATGCTGTCTTCACTGATTTTTTTACAGACTTACTGACTAGTGTGCTGCTTTCAGCCATTCTCTTCAGTTATTGAGTTGTTTCCAAAGTTAGATGGTGTTTTCAGACTTTTTCTTCATATTGCATATTTCAACCGAACCATTATTTTTTTGAACCTGTATCTGTAAAACTTATCTGTGTTCAAAAACTGATTGCTTAAAGAAGCTCTGCAAGCTCCTCACGAGAACCATCAGGTTAGCAGAACATTGTGGATAAAGCCTAGGTTTGACAGGCTATTCCAGTTCCTCAAATAAGGGGAGAGTACTTGGTGGGGAAAGTCATTACCCAAGGAATGCAGTGACAAAATAGCAAATGATTCCAGGGTAGTACTGAATATTTCACAGGATCATAAAAATTTTGGCTTCCATTCATTAAGGACCTTTAAGCAGCTGAGCAGTCCAACTGCATACAAGTGTGTAGCAGAACAAGTGCTTTCTTAGTATTACATTAGGTTTTGTAAAACTAACATGTAAAGCTACATGGCATTCATTCAAATAACTGTATTTCTTTTTATTCAGATAGAGACCCGTGTTCCTCTGACAGCATGAGCAGGTCCACTTTCAAATCCTTGTTTCAATTCAGTAAGCTTTTGGATCCATAACTTTTGCATGGGCATCACAGAAAAGATCCGGAGATTATTGGATTGTAAAAAATTATTTTTTAATTATTCTTTTCTACTTGAAGGGAATATAATGCTTTTTCCTGAGTGAAAAAAAAATCATGTGATGATTGCTCCAATTACATTGTCCTGCTTCATTTAAAAGAGGAGAATTTATGGTTCTCATAGCCCATCTTCACACAACGGTATAGTTAATAGGTTACTAGTTATCATGTATATCTATTATATCCATTATATCTAAGTCTTGTGTAATAATAAGCAGATGGTTCTTTGATCAGTTACTCCAAATTTGTGAGGCAAGACCTAAAAAAATAATTTAGTTAGACAACTCTGTGAAAACAACTATGGACAATGCTGCTTTCTTTTAATGGGGTACCAACAAAAATGTATTTGCTTGTTTGTCTTTTGGTGTTTAGGATATTAGAAGAATGGATTTCATGAAGGCAATCTAGAAGACAAGAATGTATGTACATACATATTATGTTTCTTCCTCATCCAAGCTTTAGGAGCTTATTTAAAAATCTTAGACTTTTAGTTCTGTCACAGTTTCTTCACAGTGGGGGAAGGGTAAGGAAGGTATGAACTTAACAGTATTTACATTTGAACACTAAGCAATTTCTGAAAAGTGTGGTAGGAACTAGTTATTGCAAGAACTATTATTTAGTTTAATTGATCCCAGCTGGACTTGGAAGAGATTCCAGCCAAAAGCATGCAAACGCTTGCCAACAGCCTGTCATATTTGATAGCTCACACTGCTATGAACTTGGCTAAGAGAGGTCAGTCACATAACAAAAACTAAGCTCTCTTCTGCTGTATCCAGGCTAGCTTAAAAATGCAGATGTATCGCCAGCTGACTAGCAAGCCTTTCAACCTTATTGTAAGAGGCCCCCAGTTTCTTGGAAGTGGGGGAGTGCAGCACTGCAAAGCAATGGGAAGATGTTCCACACGTGGAGCGATGGGCAGACACAGCTGCTCTAGGAACCTCTAGGCATCTGTTTTCATTAAAACTTCACTTGTACATTTGACCTATCAGCTGGATTCAGCACATGTCAGTGGTAAAGGTACACGCTGAAAAAGTCCGTAACATCACTACTTAATCAACCTTGTTTTCAAAAGCTCAAGCCTGTGCGAAATTCCTTCTTCTTCTTTTTCTTTTTAGGGTAACTCTCCCTCAGGCTTTCATAACTTTATTAAAGATTATAAAAATTTGGGTAGCACAATCAGCACAGCATATAATACATTTATTACAGGAGCAATCATCAATCGAAAATGATGAATTTCACATAGCTTTCCTTCCCTAGTGGCTACCTATCTCATTAAGAATAGAGCATTACCTGTAAAGTTATGAAAGATCTAATTAAGGAAAAATATTATTCTAATCAACTCTACCCTTCCTTTTCCATTCATTTTAAAAGTTTTTTTTTTCCTGAAAGGTCTAAGCATGCACTTCTTTCCTTACTGAGATCTGTACACTAGTTTTCCTCTGTCAATTTTTTTTTCTGTTGGAGTCTAACTAACTACCGTGGAACTCTCTCAGCCTCTCCAGGGAAGTAGTTCCACTTTGCCTGAGTAATTAAATATTCCTTGGACCAGAGGACTGGAACCTCTACAAAGTGGTTATTTTTTCCCTTCTCCTTTAATCTTTGTTTCCCTCTTACAAAGCGGAAAAGTACAACAGGAGAGATTAAGTCAGGGAAGATCCTCTAGGTCAGGGGATTTGGCTTTGAAAAAAGAACCTTGTTCCACTGGAGTGAAACAAAGTTAGCCTTCCATGGCCAAAGATCTGGCTCATTTAAGGCAAAGCATTGTCATTCTTTTTTTTTCAGCATAAAGACTTTTAAGAATCTTCTTATGGGGGAAGTTAAACAGCTATTATGGACGTAACCACTAACCTTAAAATATCCATGTAGTACAGATTCATTATTATTAAATTTGGCAAGTGGTATATAAAAATGAATGGTGTAACCAACTGACGATTTTACCTGCTATAGGAAAAAGTAAAAGGATATGGATGTTCAGAAAACTGGTAATGGAATGTGAATCATCTAGGCCACTGACTGGTTGCAACCAAAAATACTGCAATCATCTGAAGTTCTTACTGATTATAAAACGGAGATGTAAATCTGTGTACAGTTTCCGTGGATGTAAACATGTAGCATCATAGTTATTTTTCAATGTTGTTCTCAACAAGCGGGCAGAAGCTGAGCAATTTTAAGGAATTGCAAGTTGCAGCATGCTCTCACAGTAGCTTCCAGAATCATGAAGGACATCGCAACATCGTATGATGATGTTCCTCCCTTTGTTGATAAGGTATTAAGAGAGGGACAGAGCACTGTGAATTCATGGAAAGTGAGTGGAAGGCTGTTATGATGTATACAGAATGGGGAGCTCATGGGGGACCATCTTCAACAGGGAGACTGACCCTGTTGACCCCTAACTTAACAGCGATCTTAAACCATACAAAGACTAAAAGGCTGTGACGAAGCACTCACGAGTTTGACGAAAGCTGCAAATATGCAGTTCTGTACCCCGAGTGAGATAACTGCCGTGTCCTTTTTTGCACCAGGGTTTGCTGCTGAGGCCACTCATGCCATGGTTGCAAAACTGGGGTGCTGGCTCATGAAGCAAACAAATGCGACAACACTTGCTTTAGTGGGTCTACTAGCTGATGTGGATTCAATCCGGAAAGCTACATTGCATAACAGGGCTGCAATAGATTTTCTGCTTTTAGCACATGGGCATGGATGCTGGGACTTTGATGGTATGTGCTGCATGAACCTGTCCAATCACTCAGAATCCACATATAAAAGCGTTCAGAATCTGAAACAACTGACAGACCAGCTACAACAGTCGGGCAGGTGGAATTGGGACTTCTTGGATATATTTGGGTCATTTAAGTGGCTAAAGCAGCTTGTTGTAGCAGGGATCATGATACTGGTTGTCCTTCTGGGATTGATGATGTGCTTGCCATGCCTACTGTCACTAATAAGACTGTTGATAGATAGTGCCATACAAGAAGTACTGAAGAAAAATGAAAATCCTGTAGGAAGGAAAAGGGAGGAAGTTGTGACTTGAGGAAGGGAGGATCATGGACCAACCCTGGTTTGCATACTGGATAGGATATAGACAAAATATTTTGCGAATAAAACAAAAAAGGGGGAGGTGTAGGGGAAAGGGCAAAAGGTACCAATTGGCAAAAACAAAAACTGACTGAACCGAGCTCAAGC
>JAWLRI010000964.1:1591068-1615440 GCA_034781795.1 Crypturellus tataupa | reverse complement strand
ATGTAAGCAATTTTATATAAATCTTATATATGTTTTATATAAAATGTATGAAATTTATCATTATATAATAATACATTATAAATATCAGATATATGAATATATTTGATTATATTAAGTATTTTTTAAAATATTGTAATTATTATAATTTTATTATAATGAATTATTTTATATATTAAATAATGTTGAGTAATTTATTTTATATAAAATTTATATAATTTTACATTAATACTGTAAATATATAGAATGTAATGAATGCAATGAATGTTAGAACATTCATACTCTGAATAACATGAATAACAATGATTAGGGCATAATAATTAATAGAAAGGACTAATATTTTTATCTATCTCAAGTACTCTATAAATATCACAACATTTTTGTATTTTGCTTGGCGTTTAGAAAGATGCACAGTTTAATGCAATGGCTGCTGTTAACAGTGTAGTAGGCTTGGGCTTAAGCTTCTTGGTTACAATCCTGAGAAAAGGCTCAAGAAAAGACATAATCCTTAACTAGTCCTCCACTGAAATCAAGGATGATGCTTTCATACCTCAGTGATGTCAAGACTATGCTCAAAGTAAGTATTCTGGAACCTTTCACGAACAGTCCCCTTGAAAGTCTTGTGGAATTCTGAACCAACCAGATGTTAGAAACAGCATCCAATTTCAATTAAATGCATTTCAGCTAACAAGCACTGTATAAGGATATTCACATATATCAAACAGCATTACCAATCTGCTGGTTATCTTGGCAATGTAAGGGAGAGTGAGTGGAGACTGGTATATTATACATACCAGGTCACAGAGGTGAGTAAATGATCAATAAAATAGCAAAATAATTCTCCCTCAGATGGTTAACTATTGAGGAAGAACCACTCCAGTAGTTACATTCTTTTAGATAAAATACATATTCCTTGAGGTCAATAATAGAAGTGGAACACTGATATTCTTGTCTTTACATTATTTTAAAAATGACAGTTTTCATTTCGGTGCTGTTTAACATTGTAATGGTTCATCAACACTTAAAATGCATAGTAATGAATGCAGAAGTAACCCTGTTTTGCTTAAGTATTCTCTATGTGTTACAAAATGAGACCATTTTGTATTTAGAAAGATGATATGCAATGGCCAAAGCGTTCCTTGGAGATCTCTATTTTAGTAACTGTGGAGATTATGTGTGTACCTCTTGTCTTCAGGCGTCTCCAGGCCACGTCAGTGAGATGCAGGCAGAAAGCAAGAAGGCAGCTGCAGAAAAACAGAAATGTGCTTCAGTTGCCTGAGGGTAAACTACAGGCATGGGGGATGGATAGACCCAGGTGTTCAGCAATCAGGGGCAGTGAATGATAGGTACTGAAAGCCAATGAAAAGCTCTGATTGGAGTTTTTTGGACTGTGTGCACATGTCATTAGTATTTTAAGAAGGCTAGTACCAGTAGCTTGGGTTTTCCTCTTTAATGGGGTATCTGTGTAAGTAAGAAGATATTTGACTATAAACACAAAACTCTTAGTAATAACCTTATTTCTTATATACTGTTTTGAGAGGAAGTCCTCAAGGAGTAAGGTCTTGCTCAGAGTAAAACCGAGAGCAAAATTATTTGCATACTAATTTGTTGGAGAACTGCACTATGTGCTGATTAACGTTTTAGTACGTTTAGTACCACAGAGGAGCATTTTGTTTTTATTCTACAGTCTTATTCTAGTGATAAATATCAGTTTTCATTCTACTGTGTTAACATAACAGTATGTGAATATAGCAGTCTTCTAACTAGCTGGGGTATTGCATTGACCATCTGTTTCTTGCTGGCTGTAAAACATTAATGTGTACTACACCAATGGTGTAGTGAAACAAAGAGTTAAAGTGACATTGTGGATCATAGTCCTAATGCTTTTCTTACATAGAAATATCAATGTTGTCAATTACAAATCATTTTTATTTTCTTGTATTCCCCGGGCAATATTTATAGTAGTATAGAAAATTTTCTTTGCTGCTACCTCTCACTACCCAGTTTTTGTCTTCCCTCCCTTTTCATTGTGATTTTTATCCTCCCTTGTATTATTATTTTTTCTCTTCTTCCTAAGGCATTTGAAAGATCATTACATTTTAGTAATGCATTCTTCCTTTTATTTTAGTTTAGAAATTGAGCATTGATAAGCACGAACAATGAACAGTTACATGTGAAATTATCTGATACCAGTTTAATGTTAGTCCACTGACTGGAAAAAAAGTCTTTATCTGAATTTTTAGTCTTGGCTATTATCTTCCTGGAGGCTCTATCCAATAAAATTGCCTCCTTTTCTTTTTTTTTTGTGACACGCCCTTTACTTTACTGCTTCAAACAGCTCATCTTTTTCATAAGGATCCACAGTATGGTTTCTTGAGGCATAAGCTGACATGGCCACTTTTCTGTGAAATTCTGTAAAATTCTGCTAGAGGTATTTTCAGAACTGGAATTGCAAAGTCAGATTCTAACTAGTCACTGCTTGTTTATTGCTCCATCAGTGAAGGCAAGTCACTATATCCTTTCCCCAAAGCATACCCCCAAAACAGAAAGAAAAAATGGGAAGCTCTAGCCTGCAGGTATTCTGCCCCTTACATGTACACACGCATAGAGCTGAAGCAGACCCTCCCCTTTCCTCCCTAACACCATGTTGTTTCTTGTCCTGTCTTGTCTAGCCACTACAGGATACACTGTTGTCATTTCTCTGAGAGAGAAAGAGGAAAGGCCAATTAGAAGATTAGTATTTTCTGAGCATCTCTGCTAGATGTTCTGCACTGTAAAGCAAAGATCAAAGTATAAGGCAGTCTCACAGAGAATCTGGCAATTTACTTACAATTCAGTACTGCTTACTTTTAAGACCAAACAGCTTTAATGCAGATATGCTCATTTATTTCTGATTTTTCTATCTATTCTTCTATTCTTATGACTGTTAAATGCTGGGCAAAGTTCATTTAAGGCATTGCACTGTTTTTTTTTTTTTTTTTGTATGTTCTTGACTTTTTCTTTCAAATTCTATATTTTAAAAAAAATTGAGCTGTACATTTTATTTAGTGCCTAGGTTTCGTCCTAGAATTAAGGGACTTTTTCAGCTAACCTCTTGTTTTATTTTTTTGTTTCTTTCTAAATAGGAAGGAAAAGCCGACTTGTTTTGTAACAGCACTAAGTTGTAATACAATAAAGCTCAAGATGCACTGTCTAGACCTCCATCATTTTCCCTTTGCTTTTACTGGTCCTCATTTATTCACCTTTACATCCATCAAATAACAAGTGATGTTCTGAATGATTGCATTATCAGCAGGAAAAATCTGTTTATGTCAATGTCGCCCTTTTTCTATTTAGTCCCAGATGTGTTTGACTCTCATATATATAAAAAAGCAGGTTTAGTAGTAATTTTCTCTGCACTGGTATGTCTCTTTTGGGATAGACATGATACCACCACATACTAGTACTCTCAGTACTGGATCTTTTGTAATCTTGTTGACTTCACCTCCTGGCTTACTAGTAGAAGCTCAACATTTGTGCTGCCACTTCAAAGTCCTTGTGTTAAAAGGGCATATCTCAGATACTTCCACAACTTGTTTAAGATGCCTTATCAGCAAAGGATACGCTGGGATCCCCAGGACTGCCACCTCCTGCCTGCTGTGAACCACCTCCAAAGCTCCCCACACAAGATGGGGTTGGGGGTTCCTGGCCATGTGAAGCTCTTGGAGTGGCCCCTAGAGTCCTCTAAGAGACACCACCGCCACAAAGCCTAGAGACAATCATCTCCACTAAAAACAAATAAACCTATTGTCTATAGCTCTTTCCAGAAACTGCTGGGTGCTTTTACCCTAGCAAAGACCTGAAGTTGGCGGTTTCAGTTTTGAGTGCAAAGAATTAGGCACTCAAACTCAGACTCAGAACAGTCAATGTTTCTTTATTAGGGGTAAGCTGTTTGTAATTATAAAAAAAGTAAAAGTACTCCTTTTAGCAAATGCACACAGCTAATTTCCACCTGCATCTGATTCAGCAGCGAGCCAAATACCTGGGTTTCAGCACCTATGTGTTTCCAGAATGTTTTTCGGAAAGCAAATGAAAAACAATTTTAAATATATTATAAAAACAACAGGTGTTTGGGATTTTTTTCATTTAAGTTCTTGTGACTCCTACAGGATAAATAAAAAGAAATGGGTGAGAAAAGTGTTTGGAGAGCAACCAGAGAAAAGGAGGGGGAAATTTTTAAGAAATTTATTATCACATCAGCGTTATGCTTAATGAGTTTCAGTCATGTCTATAAATATTTAATAATATAATAAAGTTTAATAATAACTACATAATATAGGACTCAGGTTTTTTTGGTAGTCGAATTGGGACTGAGAGTTTAAAAACGAAGACATGAAATCTATTTGCACTTTGTCACTTTTTTTTTGTACAGTTAGATTATCTGCTGTTACAGTTAATATGCCACGTGTGCTTAATATTGTAAATTGGCTTACCTTTCTATTTGAAAAGTCAAAAGCCAATTTTGAAGTGTTTTCTATCAGGCTAAAATGTTATGTTGTGGCTACAGCCTGCCAATTTATTTTAGCCTAATGGATGGGAAAAGAATGAGAGGTAAAAAGAAGAGGAAGCTGTGAAGAGGAAAAGGAGAAATAAAGGGATTTAAGCAGAGGAAGAGAGAGAATGGGATAGAAAGACTGTCTGGTTCAAGGTGTGCTTTTGGATTAACAGGTATTTTACAGAGAAAGAGACAACACAGCTCAACCATCCTTCTGCGGAAGTAAAATTTATAAATGAGTAAAATGCTTGAGGACTGAGTCCTCAGACCTTCCTTGTGCCTGTCTACTCCGTTCATGTGATGGCAGCATATGTTTTCTTCACACAGATATTCTTTCCTTACATTTAAAAGAATGGCTTGGAGGGTGGCAACAGAGGTAAATGTGAAAATATTAGTGAGAATTTTAATCAAAATTTTGAAAATATGGAAGTTTTTTGCCACCTCTATTGGCAAGTGACATATGTGTAATGAAGAAAAGAGAAATCCTAAGCTACTTCAACTTTTCATATGACAAGAGAAAAAAAAGTGAAAAGATGTAGAACATATTTCTTCATTATCTACTTTTTTATTTTGAATTTGATTTATTGGAGCAATATTTTCAGTTTGTTTTATTATATGTCCTGTAGGTTTAAAGTGATGTTGCTTCTTTTATCGCTTTACTCTCTGTAATTGCATGGAGACCTCTAGTTTTACAGGCATATCTGAATCTCTATCATTTTGGATGTATTTACTCTCCTTCAATTAAAAAAAAAAAAAAAAAGACAACAATGATATAACATAGCATATCCGTAGTTCTAGTCTATCAAATATAAGAATAGGTGAGCAATCAGGGTAGGTGAGCCAATTAAAACACATTTGGAAGTTGAGTGTTGTTATCATATATCCAAATTATAAAGCTTGATCCTAATTCATATTGATGAAAAGATATGCTCCTGGGATGCCAGAATCATCTCTGGATCTTGTTCTTACGTTGGTGACTTTTTCTGACAGTGCATCTGTATCATCTTAGTCCTGCCTCAGGGGAAGCCTTAGTTCACTGAATAAGACGTTTTGAGCTGGAAGGGAGCTGAGTTTGATTACACCACTGTTTGCCCATGTAATCAATAAAGTCTGTATAAGCCAGAGTTTCCTTGCTAGGCAAGTAACTCCTTCTAAAATACACTCAGAGCTCTCCGGTGTGTAAATGTTGTGGACAATAGGGACTCAAGGATAAATTTGGTCTTTAGCTCGTGTGTCTGTGCTGATGTATCTATGAAATATAACTGTAATGTGCAGTAACAGATACTTAGATGTCTGGAAATAACATTCTGTTACCCAATTATAAAACAATATGAATATAGTAATAAGTAATAAAAATAGTACTGGTATGGTAAAAAATGGTATGGTAACAGTTGCACACATCTAGGAAATAGCACTTCTCTCTTTTTCTTTTTTTCTTATCATACTAACAAAGAGGGAACTCAAGATTCATCTGAACTCATTCCAAGGCATTTTAAGTGAGAACTCATCTCATCATGACTTTCCAAAGAATCTCGTATCTGTTAGTAAGGGGAAATGAAAGTCCTTAATTTTAAAGCCAAATTCTCTGTTTAACCATTTTACTTCATAGAAGAATGCATAGCTCTGGCAAATTCTACTTGGCATCCCAAAATAATAGTGAAATTTTTCTCTTGCTGAAGATTGCAGGATATTATGAGTTTTTTTAGTATATCATTTACAGTGAGAAAAAGTAACTTTCAAAATTGCAAATGAAAGCTGAGTCAAGAGAACTAACACAACTCTTTAATGAGAATGCTAATAAAAGAATAATCAGAATAATTGGACGACAGAGAATCACTTAGATTTCTTAAACAAATAATTTGGATTTCATCAGCTTCCTGATCATCATGAAAAGCATCAACTTTTCATGTAATCTGTTAGCAATACATTTTTAAAATATCTAGTCTGTCATGAAGTTTAATGCTGTCAGAAAAGGTGAATCAATTTTGAAGAAAAATAAAATCAAATTAAAGAATTGATCAATTGATGAAGCCGATGAAAAGAAAATGGAATATAATTAAAAGAAAGCAATTTGTAAGTAACTTTAGGCTGTAGACCTGAAGCTGAAATCCTGCACCTCACCTAGGCAAGAAATTAAGTCATTCCCAAAATAACTGGGTTATCTCTAAATAGATATCTCTAAAAATGTATCTCTAAATGAGAGGGGGAGATGTCCCAAACAACCTCTTTGCAATCCTATTTTCTTAACACGTCTTTCAGAAGACACCCTGAAAGCCCCAGGATCACCCTTGCCAGCTATAAGAATTAGGAGGAAACAAGAAAGCAAATTTTTATTTCTCTCTTCCTGATTATTATTTTGCTTCTGATTATTTTGCTTCCTGATTATGATTTTGCTTCTGATCTTACTTGATTCAAATTTCTATTTCTTGCAAGTCTCTACTTCTCTGCCTTATCATTTGAAAAATAATATGGATCCCCAGCTTAACTAGACTTTAAAAATTCTAAGAGGCAGAGTTTTGAATGAAGCATTCACATCTTCTCTTCCACTGTGGTAACTTGAACTTGTTCCTAAAGACTGAACTGTAGATAACAGCTCATAACTGACCTCAGTTTTCCCTGTGTAGTTAGTATAGAAAACATGGATAAACAGATAGGCATGTATAGGCAAGATACATATGTCTTCAAACACGCTTAGTCTATTAACACTCTGCCTATAGTTTTACTGTGCAGTATTTGTTGAAATATCTACTGCTATCTACTGCTATTTATATACATATATTTATACTTATATAAGTGTATATGCATATACTTACAGAGCTTTTTTTCTTTTTCTGTTTCTGAAAGTCATAATTTTCAATCTTTGTAATTATTTTGCTTATTAAACTGATTCTTCAAAGTAAACTTTGTTTTTCCCAAGCCATGAGTCTTAAAAAGTGCTGAAACCATTATGGCAAAAACACCACCTTCTAGTAGAGAGAGAATGAGATAATCTTTCCTGAACAGTTGCTATTTAAAGATAATGTAGTACGTGACTACTGATAAGAGTTGCTGCACGTTGTGGGAAGTCTGACCTACGGCCTGAATACCATATTCTACTGTAGCCACGGACCTCCAAATGGAGGTTTTATTTAGGAGCAGAAGGCACTATATACCTCCAGTATATAGTGAAAACTAAAATGACTTGTTAAATGACTCCATGCATTACATATTTTACCAGAAATTATTAATGATGGCAAATTTCTACATCGCGTTACATTTACTGGCCATTTTAATCGCCCCACCTATGCCTCAGGCCCCACATTGGCTGATAGCGGCTGAAGGCTTTGGAGAAAAAAAGAGTGACAACTACTTGAAATATACAGATATGGCCTCTTTATTATTATTCTAGAGAACAGGATTTTTGTTTTGTTTTAATTCTCCCTTTACACTCAGTGAGAAATGAGAAGGTCAGTGCAAGCCACAGTAATCCTTCTACTAGTATGTGTCTACTTAGATGAAACAGTATATGTCAAAGGGAAAATATCTCTCTATATACCTTAATTTAAAATGATTTGGTTCTTTTCAAGATTGCAGAAATACAATTTCTCATATTCTCATTGTTACTCCTTGTTTTTTAAGGGGGAAGGGAAGGGAGGAAGAAATATACATGAAATCAATGCAATTTTACTTCTCCCCTTGTCCCCGTGTGCTGTCAGTGATGGCTGGACTGCTTTTTTTTTTTTTTTTTTTTTTTTTTTTTTTTTTTTTACCAGGCATCCTGGTACTTACTGAGTTAAACCAATTGGTCTGGTTGAAGAAATGAAGCTGAGGGAGGTAACTCTTCAGTTTTCACTTTTTTTTTCACTTTGTATTATAAGTGTTTTTTTGGAGCTGTTATCTTACTTTGTGACATTGCCAACTATGTTAAACTCTGGATTAAGAGAAGGATGGTAATTTTCATTTTAGCTTGGGTACAGAGAATTTTTTTGTGGGAAGGCAGAAGCCACTGCAACTTACACTTAGATGATTCAGCTTTTTTTCTTTTTAGTTGCTTCAGTGTTAGCATACTCTGCAGCAACAGAACATTAAGATGTGAATAAAATGAAATAAGTAAACCCTTAAAATCATATTATTCCCATCACTGAAAAGAAATAAGATGAATAAAAATGTTTTTGTGGCTTTCAAAGTCTGAAAAGCCACAAAAAGAAAAGCCACAAAAAGAAAGCCCTTCCAGTGCAAAATGGGTATCAATGCAAATAATGTTTTTATCACATTCTGGTGAATGCATGGGGGACATTTTTGACGCCTTTATAAAACAAAGAACTAATTTTCACCTATTGTGTTGTCAGTTTACACCACTCTCCCAGAAAAAACAGTCCTTGGAGGTGTAATGCTCATCTTCACTAGGGGGTATTACCAGCTCTTACTGAAGGTAGGACTACTTTGGCATTGCAGGAGGAAAAAAATATGGAAATGAGAGGCAACCTCTGAATTTTCATAACATGTTGAAGAAAAAAAAAAAAAACACATTTTTTTTCTAGGAAAAATCTTGGTATATAGTCAAACTGCTACCAGTGAAGGCATACACCTGGATAATGGGGAGGAAAATGGTTAAAAGCAAAAAGACTTGCAGGCAGGAACAAAGGTATGAGCGTTTGCTTTGAACCTGAGAGTCTCACAGAGTGTGCTGCCAGGGTATCACAGGTGTAGGCCACATGAGCAGGGAGAAGAATGTGACTGTGAGGGGTGTGATGACAGGTCTGAGTCTGTTCTTCATTTATCCCACCATGCACTGGTGCATCTGTTATACATTTGCAAACGTTTGACTTTTCCTTGCTTTCTTTCTATCTCTCTCTCTCTCTTTTTTTTTTTTTTCCTTTGGAAGTTATTAAAACAAATTTAGGCAAATCCTTATCATACTAGCAGTGCAGGAACTCTTTGAAGCAGAGAGATGTAACCTGAGGTGTAGAGAAATAGCAGAAACCATAACCTAGAGCTGTTGTGCAAGGACTGCCCTGACCTCTGTTTAGGTCTTCTGCTTTCAAGCAAAATCAGCCACAGAGTAATGACTTGACTGCACACTTGTGCATATACAAAGAGAAAGTACACCTGAAAAAAAAAAAAAAGCTGTCTTGATGTCTTCAAGATTGTGCATCATCTGCTCTAATGATGGAGTTGCAAGATGCTAGCAAGTCGACTGAGGGTAGAAAGGGTGCACTCAGAAGGTGCCTGAAGGCCATAGCCATCTGCCACCAACACACTGGGGTTTGCCTCTAGAGGAGAGTAGGCTGTGTGGGGTGATGACCACGAGGCTTGTCCTAATTTACAGACAAGATGTGGCCAAGCCTACCACCCAAGAGCAATACAAGTGCTGTGTAAACACTACGCTTTAGAGACGGGCAAAAAAGAGCATGTTTACAGGTTTTCCATCCCCTTACATCTGGTGATAAATCTTGCTAATTTCTATTGAGCTATAAAATTGAGAAATACTATTTAGTTATGACAGTGTCTTCAACATGCTAGACATTAGGTAAATCATTAAACAACCCTGGCTCCCGACTCAAAGTGTCATTGTGTAAAACAAAAAAGCTAGATGTGATATGAAAATCACTTGCTCACTTTGTAAACCTCAGTAAATACCAAGGGCAGAATAAAAGGAAACAGAAAGATGGAGGAGGAAACAGGAAGTAAAACCAGTGCTACCTGCAATGGAGGTCCCCACTGGAAGGGAAAAAAAAAAAAAGGAGAAGGAAGAAATTATCAGGATATTGTTGAATGCATATGTGTTAAAGATATATGAAAAAAATGAGTTAAAATAACCACCTTTTAAAAATACTAAATAGACATTAAAGTACTTGCAATTTTAAGAAGAAGTAAAAAGTAAGCAGCTTCAAAATATTCAGCTTACTCAGAAACCTGCAGAGCCAAGAAGGGCACTTTGTGCAGCTGGCCCAAATAGTAATCTGGATTGGTAGCCTGGCTGAGACTGTTCTTATACTGAGAGATCTCTCAGTTATCTATGTCAGTATAGGCCAAATTGCATCCTGAATCGAAATTTATAGCTGTACAGGTTTTTGCACAGGTCTTAATTTATTTTTTAGAGAAGTATCATGCTGAAACAATACTGTCTGTCCTACATGTTGCAGAAACACAAGGTTTTGAACTACCCTTTGGCAGGTTTTTGATTCCTTTGTGATCTCCAGAAATCTATGCAGCCAAAGCAGAGAGAGGCCAAATTCAGGACTATGAAACTGCTAGCATTGAGTCCTTGCCACATATGGATGAAGGGAATCATCTGTACCTCAGATGTTTTTATTTATTATTTTGTGCTAGAAGATGCCAAGTTAATCTGTAGCAATAATAAAGGCTTTTTACAAGTGTGATTAACTTTTTTTAAAACTCAAAGTGATTTTTTTGAATGGCTTTGGTTCAACAAACCTTTGGGGATTTCCAGACTTCGACTCTCAGCTTCTATTTTCACAAAGGAAGAAGCTTCTGGATTTAGGATTCTACCACAGGAAACTGAAAAATAAACATATGCATGACTGAATCTGGGGTAGTCCAGGGCCTTTTTGGTCTAAGGGCTTTTGTTTTTTCTGAATAGAGCGAGCTAGGCCATGCTAGTGACTTGCCAAGAGTGAAAGGGGTCAGTTGCCCCAGTTGTTGAGTTTGGGACCATCTGAGATGTCTTGTAGTCAGGAGAGGGCAGAGAGGAAAAATAGCTTCTAGAATGGCACAGATTGGCCTGTGGAAAGAAGTAGCATGTTGCTCAGAAAGCAAGGTCATTTTGTTGAACTCCGCATTTCTCTTTTTACTTCAGATTTAGAAATGTGCAGTATTGTTGCATTTCTGAAGAAAGCTGTAGTTTACCAATCAGATTGCTTGATGTCCCTGTTCCTCTTAATCCATAGGTTCCACAAGGTCAAGTCCTCCACAGGGATCTCTCTTCTGTTTTTTTCTGCTCTGTCTCTACCTACGTGGTTGTTCGGCTCCTAGTTGAAGCATCACCATTTTGTGTGGCTATTTTCTAACATTCTTCATGTTTAAAGCATTTGAGAACAGTCTCGCTGAGTCTTTAAATTTTGTCAGGCAGAAAAAGCATTGGAACTGGAAAAACAAGGTAATTTGCCCCTGAAACTGGAAATAAGAACTGTGGGTGAAAGAATCTGGGGCATGGTTTTCATAAAATAGCCTCTCATACTTGTTGAGAAGCAAAGATCAAACAAAGTACTTCTTGCGCTTTTATTTAAAACACACACACACACACACACAACTTTAGACGGTTTTGTGTCTGAAGCAGAATCATTTCTATCTGTCTTCTCTCCTCCATCCCTTCTTTCAACAACCTGGAATTATTCAGTCTCCATTCTATACTGGAGTATTTTCATGTATTTAAAAAAATAGCCTTTCTACTTAAGAACGTGAAAGGAAGAATAATTTGCCTCCAAAATAGATCATTATGGAATTTTTCTTTCACAAAGGATCCATCTCCTCCATTATAATGATTAAAATCATTTTAATGTAGTGCCAGCTGGGGGATTCTTGCCTTTCCTCAAAGAACCATTGTAAACACTTAATCTCCTTTGTTTATATTATTCTCATGTAAAAGGCTGCTTTTTTGTCTCTAGACCTGCTAAATCTTTAGAGATATATCAGTTCTTTCATCTTTTTCCAGTTCTTGTTTTAGGGAAGGATTAGATCTGACGGAGTGGAGTAGGGCTCACTGCTCAAGTGATAAGGTTATCAGACTCCTAGCCTTTCTCCATTCCATCACTTACTTTCACCTTCTTAAGTAAAGTTGCCTGTAGCTTTTGTTCCATTTGTTGTTGTTGTTTTTTATTTGTTTTGTTTTATTTTTTAATCTGCCTCTGCGGTAGTAGTCAAAGAAAAGACTTTTTTTTGTCTTTGGAAAGCTTCACAAATGATCTCTAAACATAAAAACATTCCTCCTCTCCAGGCCTTTTGAAAGATAGTCTTTTCCATGGGAAGTCATGGATTACTTTAACAGAACTACTTCAATGCTATGCTCCTTTTTCTTACACTTGCTGCAGCGTTCTTATGCTGCCTTAACTCAGATGTGGACTATTCCATGGCCAGACTAGCGAAAAAAGGAGGAATTAGAAAAATAGCATGTACGAGAAAAGCACAATACTGTAATCAGTACCAATATCAGCTTCCTGACTGTGTCAAGTAGTCAGTCTTCCAGGATAAATTGCATCACGCCAGATGCTAAGTGTCTTCTAAAGATAATTACAAGATAAAGATAATTCCACTGACAATTCATTGTTTACACATTAGTCTGGATTGGATTATACTATAATACTCTATGTATTCTGTATGATTTTATCCTTTTATCCTCTTAATGAGGACTTCTTGTTTCATCCCAAAGTTAGTTTTATCTGTAGTGGGTTTGTGACTTTACCATCATTAAATGTTAACACTGCTCATTTCTTCCATTTGTTTTCCAAAGTGATATCCATTTGAGCTGACAGCATAAAAAGTTGAATGAGCCTGTGAGTGTGAGGTATCACAACTTGCAAATAAATAGAGAGGGGAAAACTGACTTAGAACTAATAGGGTCAATTATTCCCTAAATGTGATATTGAGTGCCCTGTGAGGAATGCACTACTACTATGGCTCCTTAAGGAATGTGTAGTAGATCATTACTACTGCATAGTAATCCATTATTTTATAGAGAAATAATTTCAGTATATTTTATGCTTACTGTCTATATGGTAGGGGGATTCATCAGCATGCACTCGTGAATTGCTGCTGTTTTATGCCAGTGACAATGCAAAAGAAAAAAAATGTGAAACAGTGCTCATTAAGGAGGCTACCTGAATATGGCATACCAAAAGACATCCTTTTCCCTTTAACTGTTATGAAAAGGCAAAAGGCAACTTAAGAAACTCTTTAAGGGGACATGTTGCTCAAGGGTAATGCTTAAAAGTTTAAGAAATAGAAGTAATTAAGAAATAGAAGAATTTAATGTGATTCCACTTGACATGCTCATACTTTTGAAAATGTAAATTCATATCTCCTGGAATCATGATGCCATTAGAATTTATCAATATATTCTCAGAATTGCATTATTAAGCTTTTTCATGACTTATTTTAAACTTTGCAGCTCATTTATTAAAGTTAAACGTCCACTTCTCTATTATGTTATTTTGAAAAGTAGTTAGCATGTCTGTGGGAGATTTATAAGTAATGCAGGTGAGTTACTTAAAAAGATCTTTCGTTTAGATGTTTTACACAGTGTGCTGTATTATCAGTCTCATTAGATCTACTTTGTGCAGCATAGCGTACTTAATCAATCTGCTGTTTCTCCATGAATATCACCAGATTTTTTTTTGTCCATTGAAATCAGTTGCAGTAGATGTGAAACACAGTAATAGCAGTCAAACTTGAAGTTGTGGAATTGCTGCTAAAGACAATGTGCTTTTGTCAGAAAATTTTATGTTGCCACACAAATGATTAAATCTCTGTAGTGCAGAACTCCTTTAATATGTATTGAAATACATAATCCTCTACAGATGTATTAATTTCATAAGATTAACATGATTTCTGAAATATTTTAAGGTCACTAATAAAGGTCAGCTTTATAAGACATCCTACAAGAACAATGCTAAATAAAGCAAGTGCTAGCACAAGTCTGAAACTGCAGAGTTCCTTCCCTTTCCTCTTGATCAATTTTTTAAAATGTATGTTTTGCTACAGTGTTTCCCCTCTACCAATACTTATAAAGCCACTTATTATGTAGAACTGTGGCTTGCTCTTAGGAGTTTCTCTTTCCCATCAAAGATTAAAGACCTGTAAAAAATGCTGTTGTTTGCTTGACACTTGTAGTTGGCATCTATATTCACTATGGTGTTCTAAGGTTGTGCTGCCAAGGGAAAAAAATATGACATGCATCCTTGTAAAATTTGTGCTGCTTTCTTTGGCATTCCCCTCCTTAAGGGCTTGTGTCCATGTGGTAGTTCTGCTTTGTTTTTTTTCTAATTATTAGCAGCTGAAAGAGATTGTGTCCAGGAGAAAGAACTTAAATCAGCGCTAACAGGTGCTCTAAGGCCAAAGCTCTTATACAATAACATGTGCAAAATGAGATGTTCTCTGCACCTGACCCCTGAGTGATCAAATGAAACAAACACTGGAAAATGAAATACAAGAGCACTTGGTGTAAACATCCAGAATTTCCAAAGCACCGTGGTTAAAGAGGTGTAAGAAAGAGCACCTAGTTATTATTATTATTATTAACACTTTTCTCTGTGTTAGTGGTGTTTTTTTCCCCCTTCTCTAGATCTCCAGAAGACTGTTTGATCAAATGAGCTGAAACCTATTGTCTGTCATGGGCATTTTCACCAAATTGCAAGCTTTTGTACCCTTGTACCCTAGAGAACATGCTTCTCTCTTCTGGAATGTATCTTTTAATTGGCTTTTCATATATTGCAATAAATCATGGAAATGGGCAGCTTTACCTAATGTTCCTGAAAACTACTTAAGAACCATTTTCATGTGGAAAATTTTACATGATTATCACTAGTTATTCAGTGAAAAATATTTGGAAATAGCTGAAATGTTTATAAACATTAACAAGAAGCAGTTCTACTCTTTACAGTCAGATGACTATATGAATTATATGACCTATATGAATTTCCAATTATTTCTTGTAATGTTTTCTGAAAAACGAAAAAAGAATGATCATAAAATTGGGTATAGTATTCACTTTATTGAAAGTTATGTATAAAGTTGAACATGTAAGTTATAGTGTCTCTAGTTACACATTGGGGTTTCTAGTAATGATGGAATATATTTAATAATTAGTATCTTCTTTAGATGGATATTCACATATGCTGCATCGACTGTATATGACTTTCTTAGGTCTTTTTTTGAGGATTCACTGTGAACAGGGGCAGTTCTGCCTTGTTCAAGCCCACACTGCAGGACTTGACTGCGGGACAGCAGGGTGTCTGCAGGGTGTGTTTGGGTGCTCTGTGTTCACAGCTGGACCTGTGGAACCAACCATGGCCATGGATGCAGATGACTATGGTGCGGACCAAATAATTAATATGAATTTTGCACCAAGAGTACCTACATTCACTTCAAATTTAGCGGTAATCTTGGAAGAAATAGTTCTCCATACCTTCCTGCTTACCTTGATCCCCGAGGCACATGCAGTCCCTGCTCTGCACCCCAAGTCTGAGGCAGTTTTGGTATATGAGGCTTTCGCTGCTGTGAGCTAGCTCGGCATGTGCTGCATCAGGCTGGTATCTTTTTAAACCCATTGTTAAAGCCTGGTGACATATTTTGGCAAAAATGTAGGGAGGTAGAGCTTGTGAGAAAGGAAATCAGTGCAAAGGAGGGCACCAGAGTCATTCAGTGATGTAAAGGGGATGCTCTTCTGCACTCAGATATTTGTATATTTTTGCATACAGTCATGTCCACTTGTGCTGATATCTGTTCATAACTGTGCTGTGACTTCCTGATCATTGGACCAAAGCTGTAGTACAAATTGCAAAAATAAACAGCAAATTCACTGGAAAGAACATGACTTTTTTCTGCCCCTCCTCCCACCTTGATCATGCTGAGAATTTTCAGTGAGGTTTTCCTTTCCTGTTTGCTGAGATATTAACCTGCTTATCTAACGCATGAGAGATTCAGGAGAGACGGATCCTTATCTTTCACCTGCCTTCAAAATCCAAATTCAGTTTCTGTGAGACAGGTGTCTGACCAGTCTCACTGCTAAGGCACGAGATGAAAGCAAGGAGCAAAACGGCTTACGGGGTGCATACTGGGAAAGCAAGAAAGAAAATAATCGCTTATTTTCTGTGAAGGAATGAAAATAATAAGGAATTAAGGAAAACCACTACTCATGCCAGATTGTTACACAAACTTTAACTTCGACGAGGACTGCACTACAATATCACTGCTTGCTCCCATGTACTCTTGCCGGTTGACATCCTTGCTTGTTTTCATTTATCATTACTTGGTGTTTTGTGAGCACTTGTCAGACAGCAGAATGTAGCTTCAGTGCAGAACTGCAGTAAGTATTTTAAAAAAGAAATCTGCAAAGAAAAGGTATCCTGACACATCATTTAACTGCCAACAGCGCAAGGAATTGTGGTGTTAAAAGGGCATGGCCTGTATGTTCATTAACAAGTAATTCAGATGAAAGCAAGTTGTATTGAGGCCCTGACATCTGCACTGTGACTCAGACTTCTAACTTGGGTTTGATTTAGTCCATTCCCTTTGGCTGAATCAGTTCCTCGTCTGGAACTTTATTCTGAGTTTGCAGCATGTTTAGAGCACACACGGAGCAAATTCATACTCAGTCCATATATACCCTAGCAGCTAGTGTGAGGAGGTACTATAGGATCACACCAGTATAGCAATGCAGTGGGTCGGAGACCTGTACATCTATTCGTATGTGACAGGTATGTATGTGGGCCTTGGTCTGTCCAGCTCCCATAAACAAAATGCTCGTTAGCATTTCAAGTGTATGAGATGCTTTTCTAGAGTACATCTTCCCATATAGTTTCATCTGAAAGGAATAAAATCCACGTGCTCCAAGGCAATTCTGTAAAATGAACAGTAACTGGTAATGCTTAAGAGATTAGCTCTAAAAGTACACTTTTAAGTAAGATACTAATATAGATATTAATTTTCTCTGGGAACTGCCACATGCACCAAATCTGCACCTGTCAACCGAACTATCCTGTCAAAAATGGAGACAATTGAGGAATCATTTCAGAACTGCACTGCTGTCCTGAGATGAATGCTAACAGAGACAGAGGACAGACCTAGAAGAGAGAGAGAAAAAAAATGCTTTTAGATGAAATTGTTAGTGTTCTGGCACAGGTTAATACAACGACTCTACTGGGGAAAAAGAAAAGGAACATTTGGAAGTCGAAGTACAATAAAAATTGGCAACAAAAAACAATTTTAAATGAACAGTAACCTTGTGTTAAATCTCTCATTTTGCTGTTGCTCACTTCAAATATATGTGATCACCTGAGAAACTTCTTCCAAATAAAGCATAATCTTATATTAAAATCTAAAACAAAAATACTGTTGCTATTTGATAAAGACTATATGTCTATTTTGCAGTTCTTTAGTAAAGATGACTATATTTCTGGGCACCTGAACTATATTTTTTGTGTACTGTATTTTCACAGTGTCCCAAAAAATGTGTTTCATAGTTGTTAACCAATGAAAACTGTCTGTTAGGCAGGACACTCTGCCCTTTGTTTTGTAATATATTGGCAAAACAAGTGATTACAGATTTTTGTAAATACACTGAAAAAAGAGTCAGGTAATAAAGATGAATAATATTTTTTAGAAGATGTGTAGCAAGTTCATGGATTGCAAAAAAAATGAGTACGAAAGGCAGACACTACCATCATGCTCACTTCATATGAAGAGAATCATACTTTTTTTTTTCTCTCTCTTTGTTCAATCAAATGCAGGAAACATCTGATCAAACCTCCTCCTAAGCTTTCCTTCCACAGCAATGATTAATCACTCCTTTGATGTCCTTTTATTTTTGCAGTTAGAAGGAATATATTGATAACCATGATTAAGTTCTTGTTCTTCAAATATGCACATGACAACATTGACAAACACAAGTAATGAATAAATTATACTAATGTATTTCATTTATTGGGAGGTCAAAAATAGATGTTCTATGCTAGATATGATCTGATGAGTCCACAGCCAGTACTGAAGCAAATGTAAAGTCCATAATTGCTAGACTTTGCCTTTGTGGTTGTTGAAAAGCCTAAGCTTCCTAACAGTCCATTCTTATAGCCTGTCCTTCCAAGTAGCAGCCCTGTCCTTGAGTGCATTAACTGTATCCCCAGGTTTAATGTTCTCCTGATACCTGGTGAGGGTACCTGCTGTCTCTCCTCTTTCAGGTCACGAATAGATATTGAACAGGACAGGTTCCAGGACAAGATACTGGAGAAACTCCAGAAACTGATCTTTAGTTAAGGTATCTTGGCCTCCAGTCATCACCTTCTGAACTTGACAAGTCAGCCAGTTTTTCACACATCTTGTAGTTGTCCATACAGCCTATAACATTCTAACTTGGATACACAGATGCTGTGAAAAAAAAAAAACACTTCAAAATCAGTGGTGGAGTTGAACTCAAATTCACTAGTACCATCGTGAGAACATGGGTGTTAGGCTTCCTGTTCAGCTAAATGGAAAACAGCTACTGATTACATTTCTTAGTACATACTGAAGATTTATTTATAGTAAAGCATATAGTCTTTTCTCTTAGAAAAATTCTGATTTGATGCATGCTAAAAGTAAACACTTGTTTGGAGATCTGATAGAAAGACTTCATATAATCAAATTCCCTCTTTTCATTAAGCAATATAAATCATATACTCTTTCTTTATACCAAATATTATTATTATAAATAAGCTTATTTAATGAAGAAAATACAATCCCATCTTTACCCAAATGCTGAAACTCATGTACTTCCATAAAACCATAGTGCATTTTCCAAGATTTATATTCTAGTATAACTCATAGCAGAATATGCCCAATGATTTCTTGATTCTTCATTTTTTATAACCTGCCTTTTTTTTTCATGTGAGCGATCTTTTGCCCTGGTGCTTTACTAAAATATAGCAATGCGCTGAGACTCTTTTCTGTAGACTGTAAACTAAAGGAATCCAAGTTCAGTAATAAGGGGAAAAACAGGATGGATCATTTCTCAAGTCCTCTGTGTGAAAGGGAATGTTTCACCTTCTAGCTTCCTTCTTTAGCCCTTTGGAATTTCTAATTGCTGAATTAAAATGAAAGAAATCCATGACTTCTTTCTGAAAATTCAGATGGGAAAAATAAAATGTCTAGTATCTTTTCTTAACATTCTAGGTTGAAATAATAAAAAATCTCAAAACAAATTATTCATTTCACTGGATTTGCTAGTCATCTGCCCTTAGCATCATTGGCCAAGTAATTTTTTCAACGTTGTTCACCTGCTAGAGAGCTGAAGAGAATGCACCACACTCCTTCATAGAATTTGCCAGTTCTAGTGAGCAGTGCTAGAAATGCTAAGTAAACAAAAATTGGCTGAACAGCATTACCACGTTCAATGAAACCTAGGGGATTTAAAAGCCCATTTTGTGGTTTAGTGTAACCCCTGAAACATCGTGAAAAGAGCTTCAGAGTGCAATTCAGAATTGGACTGGATCTGAACTTGATCTGTGTTAGCAGTAATCAGCTCCAGGCTAATATGCTGTGCAAGAAAATAAAGCAGCTCTCACATACTCAGAATAATAGAACAGCTCAGAGTCTAAAACTTGTTATTAAAAAGCTGGCCTTCATGCTGCCCTTTTTATCCTACCGCCCCATGTCAGGAAAGCAGTGTAACACAAGACAGAAATTGCTATTTTAACTTCCTGTTATCTTAGACCAAGCTTCCAGAGAGAGATACCAGCAAATGTGAGAGGGAGTTAAACTATCAAATCACAAACATTGCTTCCTGCAGGACTCTGTTTTTTTTTCTTGGTGGTCTCCTGTTCCAGGCTGTAGAGGAATCTTTTCGTAGATTTGCTTATGCCCTATTACCACGTAGACAGGCAGCATCAGCACTTCTAATAATCATAATTTAGAATGAGTTTTCAAAGAAAAAGATGTGATTATAGAAAATGGTTTGTAGATAAGGGGAAGAAGTGACTTGCAAAGGATGAATGAAAGACGGAGTAATTAGATGTTTACAGAGTATTGGTTCAGGGAGTTCATGGGGTTTTGTAGGGCAGAGGAACTCATTTCCCCTCGGAGGCCCTCAAACTCTAAGCAGACAGATGACATACCAGTCTTAATGAGAAAAACTCTATTTCAGGCCATTCAAAGGCATATCAGCATAGTTACTATGCTACTCCACAGCTCTGTGTGGAGTAAGGCGAGTGCTGGATATGTTCTTTGACAACCTGAACTTACTGTGCCATCTCCTGTCCCCAGGGTGGAGTAAGTTTGAAGACTCCATCTCTTTAGCAATGAGAACAGATGGGCTACACAGGAACCTTCTTGCTTAGGTTTCCTAAGAGCTGATGGGACCCTTGCTGCAAGTCTGCATGATGTAATCTCATGTGACCATGCATATCAAAGAGTAACGGTGGGTTAAATTCACTCATATTTTGATTTGATACTCTGATAATTTTAATGTTGTTTTGCTTTTCTTTTCCTCATGTAAAACCATACGCAGGAGTTCTTGACAAAGGCTGAATTTGCAGTGGTTGGGACAGATTAAATGTATTCAAAGGTCCACCACATATGTTCAGAACTGGCAGAGCTCCATAGGGTTATGCCATCCCGGAATTCAAAAAGGTCATGCAGTTACAGACTAGTGAGAATAAGAAGACATTTAGGTCCTTGGCCACATTCCAAATTCACGGGGTCAGCATTGCTTTTTTAAGATATTTGAGTTTATTTACTTCTATGTAGTTGCCCTTTGCAAATATTCAAAATAATCACTTAAAATGTGGCCTACTTAGATAGCAAACCAGAACAGTTAACTTGCCAAAATGTGTGTCTGCTTTAGTCTTATAAAACAATGGCTTTGTATGGAGCCTTTCTTCCTCAAAAAATTTTACCGATGTAGCTTTTATAATGTATTGTCTCAAGACAGTAATGTATTGACTGAAGATTATTGTCTGCACAAATGACTGTCCCAGAGCGAATAACAGATGCACCATCATGCAGGTTAACTAACCTAGGATACAAAGGAGATGAAGACAATCAAGCATAAAAAAGATTTTTACAGCTTTTCAATGCTGAAACATTGCTGCAAACAGGACAGCAGCTTCTCTCTTACTGGCCTTGTGTTTTTAAAGATGGTGATTATCCTACACATTATTATTTAAATTGCATTTGGCTTGTCAAAAGAAAGTGTTGGAAAGTGGTTTAATCTTCCAGAATTTCATTCTTCTTCCTGGATGAAACAGCTTTTAGATCCAGCAGCTGATAGGAAACAAAATTAATGATTATTTGTATAATCTAAGAACACTTTCTCCTCCTTTCATTTGGGAACACTTGCGCCTTCTCTCTTTCTCTGTCTTTCTCCCTCTCTGAGTTCAGCTGAATAGCAGCCAAACTACATCACTCAGTTATCTCATTAGCCTTTATAAAGGGCAAGGCAAACAACTGAGAAACCCTGAAGTATGAAGGCTTTCATTTCAGGGAAAAAAAAAAAAAAAGGTTTCTCTGTACTCTGAGATACAGTTGAAAAGACTGAACTTTCTCAAAATCAGTCTAAGGAAGGAAGAAGAAAGAACACTAAATATTCTTGAATGTAACAGAAACAGAAGAAGAAAATGATTTAGTTTACCTCTCTATACTTGTATGAGTAGTGTAGTAGAAAATGATAGCTAGGTTTTAAAATGAATACATAAATTCATTTAGAGAACAGTTTTCAGTGAAAAAAGAAACCTCTGACTTCTTCTGAAAGACAAACCAGAGAAGTTTTCTCAGTAACTCCCTACATCAAATCTATGACTTCTGAATTTAGTTCTATTGTTTGAGTTCAGATTGTAGCTAGATTCTGAAAGATATAGCTAGACATTGAGATTTCAGAAAAACTCAGTCCTTAATTATCTTCATCATTCAGTGTTTGAATAGAGCTGCAAATCTTACAAATTCAGAATTTATGTTTAAAGAATCCCTATTAAGTACATAGTAGCAAAACAGTGGTGGAAGATGTTATTTTTTTCAGAACATCTTTCCTCAATATTTCCTTTTATTACTCAATAAAATGGAAATGCCACAAAACTTTAATACAACCCAACATCACTGTCATGAAAATAATAACAGTAATACAATGGCCCTTTCAGGATCTTGTTGGTAAAATTATGCTGCTGTATCTCTGTTTGTCTGCACGTAGTTTTGGCTCTGGTGGAGATTTTGTTGCAAAGGCATTGCGTTTACCTCTTAGTTTTGTATGCAGTCTCCGCACAGTTGCTGAAAGACTACCGAATGTAAGAGTAAAAAAGGTGGGTATTCTACACATGAAATAATTAAAAGGTGAAGGAGAAGAGAAGGATGTGAACGAAAAAGGAGTGTTGTGACAGTCACCATCATGTTCTGCTAATGGTAGTTTTTACGGTTGACTGTTGCACATTGGGAACAAATTCACTAATGTTTTGAAAAATCCATATTTTATAATGAAAAGCAAAACCCACAACAGCTGACTATCCTTACATGCTCTGTATGGATGTGTGTCTGTTTCAAATGGAGATGGGCAAGTGATGAATTATAGCAGTCTCAAATATCTGAAAACAGAACTTCATGCTTATTTTGATCTTTTAGCTCACTAAAGCAGTCACTAATGAAAACCAGAACTTATGATCATTGCATCATTATAGAAAACTATAACAGCGGTCCTAAATCCTAAAATACTTCAAATGTTGATGTAAACATGTAAATGGTAAATCAAATTGGACTAAACTTTCATAAATTGTGTCTGCAATGCTTTTGATTCACTGTTTAGTACTTTTCTCATAGGTATATTGGAGTTTGGCAAAAGAGGCGGAAGAGAAAACTCAGCACATACTTGCCATATGAATTTGTGTTTGACGTCACTGGAAGGAGTGTTATATCGCTTTCCAATACAATAGTATGTTTTTGGAATTCACAAAGTTCTCCATTTGGAGTTCAAGGCAAAACGGACTTTATGATCCTTATTCTGGAAAGAAACATCAAGGACAGGATTATATAACATGATGTATTAGCAATAAAGTGGTTCTACTGGCATAACAACTGCATCTTTTTACTTTTTCAAACTGTTACTTGCACCATACAAAGAACAGTGAAAAGAATAGCCTAAGGACTCAGCACTGCAAGTGCAAAGGGGTTTTGCTCGACAGCCAGATCTGTGGGGCAAGGAGAGGAAAAGCACTCCTTGCCACTCAGTTGAGCTGTTGCTGTAGCTGCCTGCTTGTTCCCAGGATGCCGGTAGCTCGAGTGAGTGTTCTTCGGGCGCACATCTGCAGATGTTGTCGTCTTTGCTCTTTGCTGCCTCCTGCTGCCTCCCTAACCAGGGTTGTGTGACAAGGTATTGCTCTGGCTCAAGGCTCGCCAGCAACAGAGGCAAAACTAAATGTTAATACCCAAAGGGAAAAAAAATCAAGAATAAGACTTCTCCTGAGATAGGTATAGGGGAAGAGGGACATAGAAAGCATGGAAAAGGGGGGTGAAAATGATACCTGGAGGACCACACTTGAAGGTCCTGCAGCTGCTAGTGAAGAGGGAGGACCGGGACAGTCTTTGCTGTTCCTAAAGTTGAGTTGCTCCCTAAAAATAATCTGTCATCCTTGACTGCCCTGAGTGGTAGAGGTGCAGGCAGCCAGCTCACCAGAGCTCAAGACATGTTACTCCCATCAAACTTGTTATCTGTCACCAGCTCCCTTATGTCCTTCCCAGGGAGATGGGCAGTCCTGCCTGCCTGCCTCTTCCCTGCTGTAGAAAATCCAATGCTGCCAGTGTCTAATGACATAGAGGGACAGAAGGAAATTCTAAGTTAGTTGCTTATCAGAGGCTAAAGGATGGCCTGGTGGTCAGAATAACTCAGATTTGTGTGTTTGTTAATGTCCAGTTCTGTTTAATATCAAAGACAGCTGTAATGTTTGCAAAATGCAATCTTAGCTGATCAGCTATCTTGTTTTACTATGCAGGAAAAGGCTAGCAAGAGCATTTTGAAATGGAAGAACGTTTCTGTAATATATAAACAAAAGCTGCTCAGAAATCTTGAACAATAAGCAGTTTTCTTTCCTTTGATTGCTTTTTCTTTCTTTCTTTCTTTCTTTCTTTCTTTCTTTCTTTCTTTCTTTCTTTCTTTCTTTCTTTCTTTCTTTCTT
>JAWLRI010000964.1:1517153-1571712 GCA_034781795.1 Crypturellus tataupa | reverse complement strand
ATTTTTTTATTTTTTTTATTTTATATTAATTAAAAAAATATTTTTTAATAAATTTTTTTTTTTTTTTTTTTTTTTTTTTTTTTTTTTTTTTTTTTTTGCAGTGTACTCCAATCTGGCATTTTATACAGATAAAAATAATGAAGATTTTCATTTTGAAGTGAATGAACTTTGTTTGCATGATCGGGGTTAGAAACAGTATCCAGTTTAACTTAAGGTCAATATCCTATTTTCTGTGCAGAGCTCCTAGCCTAACAAGACTTTGTTCTAGTTAGGGGCCCCAAAGTATAATTTGCATGAAAATATTATTCAGAAAAAATTCTCAGATAATTTAAGTCACTGTCATATAAATCAAAATTATGTTTAGGTAGATATCTAAAAGTTATACTGTTTTATCATACTGCTTATTATTGCTTATCTGGTGATAAACTCCCAACAAAATATGAAAAATCAAAATAACCACACACCAGGTAAGTATGATTTTGTGATACCTCCTATGACTCACCTTGTAAGTCATTGAAGGAAGATCAGATGTAAAAAAAGTTTGTACAATTTTTATGTCATATTTACAATGACATGGTTTATCAGAGGAGATATGACCTCATCCTGTAAGTTAGAGCATAAGCTGTAAGAAATAATAAGAAATAATGTTGCTCAGTACTTCCCAGGAATTACATGTATCAATATGTATAATATTTCTATTTTCAGATGGAATTTCTGATTCCCTTTGAACTTTCATATGGCTTCCTAATTCCCTAAGGCTTCTTTGAACTTTCCACTCTTAAATTTTACTTTACCTACAAATAAATAAACTGTATAATTACATAGCTCATTATGAATGGAATAAAAGCTATTTCTTGATGGTGCATCTCCTATGTTACGGAAATAAACATTAACATTTTGACATCCTGGTTAACTTTTAAATTAAGAGTTGACCTTTAAATCCTGTTGTTGACAATAGTGCCATTGGTAAAGTCTGCTTAAAAGTTGTTCTGATTTGTCATGAAGAAATACTTGGAAGTATTAGTTCAGGGTGTGTTTATAAGGAATCAAGTGTTCTGTTTCAAATTATGTCATTTGTAAAAGACCCTATAAGGACACATTTTATCACTGTGGGTGCACTACATTGTATTCTGTTTTAATTGTCAGTCTATTGTTATTGGAATACAAGTAAATCTGTGAAAGGAGAAGGGATCTCCTGTTCTGAAACAGTTCAGATCATTTCCATGAATCCTTCTTTCACTTCATCAATGATATCTCTTGCGTTTATCATGCAATATCCGTATCTATCTGAGATAAGGAAAATAATCATCAGAGTTGTTGTTAAAACAGATTATACAATTGTTAATCAGATTATATAACATTTCTGTTTTCTTTGGAGACGGAGACCTGTACCTAGCAGGAATCTGCATCCAAACATGACAAAATCCTTCTTTAATCAGAAGCTGACTCAAACTTGGAGTGGACTGCCCAGAGAGGTTGCAGAGTCTACATTCTTGGGGATATTCAAAAGTCAATTTGTCAGGGTCCTGGTCAATGTGCTCTAGGTGACCCTCTTTGAGTAGAGGACAGGGGGAGGTTGGACTAGATGATCTCCAAAGGTGGCTTCCTCAATCACTCTGTGATTCTCACTGTTTGTAGTCACTGTGTGTACTCACTATTTGTCTGCTCTAAGTAGTAGTTTCACTTGTTGATGGATTGACTCAGCATCAGAGTTTTCACCAGTCATCACTTCGGAGAAAGTCGCATCACATGTCAGCTGCTCTCTGAAACAGATTGTCCTTTGCATGCGATTTGCTGAAACTTAAATTCCGGTTGTTCATGAATTTGTTAGAGGTCTTCTGAACATCCCTCAGTGCTGGGAGAGAGTTGAAAACCTTTATGCTCAGGAAGCTCATGTGGCCTTGACAGGCTTTATGGGGTCAGCACAAGATCTCTGTGTCTACTAAACTAAAAATAATTAAAGTTGCTACATTTCCATGCTGCTATATGGTTATGAGGCTTGGATGTTGTGCAAAAAACATCAAACAGTTAGAGAAGTCTTCTCACACACACATTCGGAGCCTGAGGGAGATATTCTGCAAGGGAGGAGGGGTTTTGGTGTGCTGATTGCACATCCAGTGATATACTAACAACAAGCCAAAACCAATAGATGCATGGTCTGTTTAGATGACAAATAAACTCCTCAGCAGACCATCTCTGGCATATGGAAATAAAAAGACATCTGTTTGTTAAGAGAGTGCTCCAGAAATGATCAAAAGGCATATTTAACTGAAGGCAATTTAGCCAGGTATTTCTTTTACTTTCTTAGATGTAAACAATCAATGATGAAACACCTGCATGAAGGAAAGTACAAGTACATTCACTTTTGGCATCCCTACATACACATATGCCTGTATCCAAAGGAACCCAACATCAGCTCCCAGACATGAAGGCCAGGGCAGGTGTCCTGACTAAAGATTGATTCTGTATGAGGGAGCAAGTAGATAAAACAAGAATGCCCTTGGTCAGAAGAAAGGTGAAGTGAGTGAGTGGTGATTTTAGTAGGGCAACACTTCAATCACTGAATAACAATATGAATTACATAATAAATGCAGCTTGTAGCATACATGTATAAGCATTGATCAGGCTTGACTGAGGCACATCTTCAGAAAGAACATACTCAGCACAATGTTATTTATTCAAAAGTAGCTGATCAGAGGTTAATTCAGAAATACTATTTCAGAAAATACCTGATCAACGTGCTAAATGATTTGAAAGGTGCTGAGGAAGTGACTCATGACAAATCATGTGAGAACATTCATTACAACTTATGCATAACTAAGGGATGGTTTTCATGACTGATAACTGTAAATAAGAACATAATGTAAGAATGCACAGGTTGGAACAGCTCAATGATCCATGTAATCTGGTATATTGCCTCTGGTAGTGTTGCATATCTAAATATTTACAGAAAGATAAAACAGAGACATAATTATAATAACTAGTCATATAAGACTAAATCCTGCCATTGTGATTAAAACTGTACTTCTGCAATAGTCTGTCTGGTTTAAATATGTAGTGCTATGTAATGCAAGAGTGATAGGTTTGCAGGGGAGGGAAAGGAAATACCTTTATGACCTCATATTGTCCATTTATACTCTGAGTCATTAAAATGATTGCTTCTTATAAAAGTTATCTTTGCCAGTAGAAGAGTATGTGAGCTAATACCTCCTTTGACAATCAGTGTGCTTTGGATCAGACTCAAAATATACATATTACTCAAACTTAACTTTCCTTGACTCCTACTGAATTATTTGCCCCTAAAAGAAAACATCTGACTCTTCATAAAACTCAAGTCAATATGAAATTCCTATCAAGTACTGCAGGTCCAGCATGCTCCCCAAGTCAACTGTAAATTTTGCAGTAATATATTAAGCAAAATAAGATTCAGTACCAGCAGTTTTCAGCCTGTACTCCACCAGTGAATAAAAAATAAGAGTCTGTTGTCAGTGGATTAAATTTATTCCACAGTAGAAGGATTTGAGATCCCCCTCAAAATCCACAAATCCACAATCAAAAAAGATCCACAAATCAAAAAAGATTCAACAACGCTCCACTGTATCTAAATGCGTAACTTCTATATCAGGTACATTTCTTCATGTCAGTTTTAAATTAGATTATTTTGATTGCTGATTTTTTAAGATTTTTTTTCTTTATATTTTAAGGCACAGACTAAAAGGTAATAAAGAAAAAATGAGAGTATAAAGGGTGGATGAGTTTCATAAAAGGGTCTGGTTTTGATGCAGCAGTGGAGATGTGGCAGAACTGTATTGCCTGATCAAGGAACTAGGAGTTTCTCCCAGGTTCTGTTCTGCAATTTAGATTTAGAAGAAAATATAATTTGCTATAACAGTTCAGACAATAAACTTCATCAGTTCATCCAGTTTAATCTACTTTTGCTCAAATACTTTGGTGGCTAATCTGATGCAGACAGTGTGTCATTCTATTTCTCAATAATTTTATTTCAGTTAACCACATTTCTCTAGTCAGTATTTGTTTTTGCAGCCATAGTGATGAAATACATTTACTGGCTACAGATACAAGTATTCTAAGCAGGTGTCTAGCTTTGTCAAATTTCACTAACTCAGAACATCTCCCATCCATGCTAATAATAACTGAAATTTAGCCAATATAACTGACATCAGATCATAAATCTCTCAAATTGGAATTGGCCAGGAAAGTAAGAAAATATTTATCTGCTGGTCAATAGCTCTTCTACTACTTTACTATTATTTTTGCCTGTTTTTTAGAACATAGTTGTCATATAGTTCTCCTCCACTGATAATATTATTGAGTGTGTTTTGATACAGAATGGTAATCGGTGTATATGGTTGATATGTTGATATGTATATGTTGATATGATATCATTATGACAGAGCCACCTGTTACGGCCGTAATTCATTCTTATATTTGCTGGCTAATTCTTAAGCTTGTACTGTTCTTCAGTATTGTTGAAAATGTCCTTAAAACAAAAGCATTCTCAGTCTCAGAAAGAGTTCCTTGCATTACAAAAAGCAATAGTCCCATAACTTGGGTTATGGCAAAAGCAAAAAGGGGCATCTATTTGGCCCTGATTTTTCATTTTGATCATTTTCATTTTCAAGGTTTCTGACAGTCTTTTATTTTATCTCTTTTACTTCTATCTACTTTTTCCAAGTAATCATATACTTCCCAAGGTTAATTTTAATTTTTAGGCTTGTCATCACCATTTTTGTGTTGCAACATGTCACATAAATAACACTTTTAAAAGCTGTTAAAGAACGGTGATGCCTTTAAACTGTGTAACAGTGGATAGGGCATTTTACTCAGTCATTGATGAATACGGCCTGTAATGAAATCACCAAGGAAGTATTTAACACATAGAAGGTATTCATAAACCTACAATACTGACCTTTTCTGGTCCTTTCTCATTCCTGTAATGTTCACCGGGGGCACTTGGGTCAAAATAAGTTAACTTAAAAGAAAAACAAAGCAAAACAAAGATCAGTGGAGAATTGTATATTTTCCTTTCTATTTTTCTTTTACACACAGGTTAATATCTTGCTTGTATCTGCTTCTCATGAAGAATAAGCTATTTTACTTAAGAATCTATTGTTTTAGATTATTTTCTTCCCGAAAGATTAAATTGGTTAATTAACATATAAGACGTTTAATTTTTCCATGTGTATTTACAAGGCTCATGACTCATTGTATCATCTAATTACCTAAGCTGTTTTGTCTGCTGGCATTTCTTAGATTCCTCCTTATGCTAACGTAAGTGGTTTCATTAGTAAATACTGTCATGATGCTGATCACAGCTTTTAAAACTTTTTTGGCATACCAAATGACATTTTTGTCTGTGCTGGAGCTGGGAACATCACCATCTTGAACTCTTTCCATTTTGAAAAATGGTTATTTATTTGTACTTTATTTTTCATATGACTTAATCAGTTTTTAATCTATAACGGCATACTACCCCATGGCTACAAATGTTTTGAACAGCCTTAAGTGGAAATGTCCATGTAATCAAAATTCTAGATATTTAATACCTCTCTTGCCTTCAGCTGCCTTTTCAAGAGCAGTCTGCTGACAGAAATTTGGCCTAAACCCAGAATTTGATACAGATTTTCTCAGAAGGAAATCTGTATTAAAAAAGAGGAAGCTGTGTAACAGAAATCTCCTTATTGATATATTTTTATTTTATATTTTTATGTCCATGTAACTCTCTTACTTTGTTGTCAAAAATTCAGAGTAGAGCGCATAATATCTCTTTGCAATTCTGAGGAAAACTCTGCAAAGATACTAAGGAACAGGATTCTGTCATGAAACTCATGAAACAAATTGTAGCTGGTAAAAATCAGTCCACGAGTACATGGGAGTCTGACTATGTAAAAGGCTATAGCTAAGTCTTTCAGAAGGGAAATGGCTGAATTTCTTTCTTTATTTATTTAACAAACTCATCAGTTACAGCCTGAACAAGATGGTGAAACAGCAGTTCTAAATTTTCTTTAAGTGTGATGTTCTCACAGTACTTTTTATTCATTAAATATCTGTCAGAACTTAGTTATGTAATTTAATTATTCATCCTTACTGGACAATGAATGCCAGGTTAATGAAGGAATATTTTTATGCCCTGAATTGAATTTGCGAAGTTCTTATGTCTAACGGGTTTTCAATTTGTTTGTGTCCTCTCTATTTATTACACATCAAGACAGAAGATGTTGGAACCTTATGTTTGTTAGCAAAAAGTTATCTGAATGACAATCTAAGATGACATTTAAAAACAGAGGCATCCACGTTTGAACTTGAGTGTTTCAACATAACCTCTGAACACATAAACTTCAGTGGGTATAACATTAATGAAACCCATTTGATCTGCTGTAACTTTGTACAGCTCTGCTGTGCACAAGGCAGATTAAGGAATAAGAAGTTATTGTGAGTAGAGATACCTTCATGATTAATTATTTGGAGCCACTGACTACCCATATATGTAAGTGTCACAGTGAAAACTGAAATGTAAAAGTGGCTGTAGAGTTGCTGGATGCAGCAGTAAAAAAAGTAAAATTCTCTAGCCATTGTGAAAGTAAAATGAACTCTTTAAAATGCTTATAAAATGCTTTTTCATATGTTCATATATTGTCAATATTGCTGATTTTTCTAACTGTTATGTTATCTACTGTGTATATATCACAATTTTATAGCAGCATCAAATCAGAATTTCAGAAAACCTTAATTATCTTTTAACTGGGAGGAGGAGGATGGGAGGAAGGAGGGGAGAAGTGAAAGCTCCTCGCTAGTTTATGTCTAAATAATGTTATGGTGAGTATCCTCAGCCAGCACACTTCCTCCTAATTGTTCATCTTAGTCTGCTCAACTGTGTCTTAAGCTGTTTTATTTAGCTTTTACTAAGAAGATATTGAAATGGAGCTAGAACTGAAACAGCTGGCTGATTAAAATTTCAGCTTAGTTTCAATTTTTTTGGCAGCTAAATCTTAAGAATTTTGGAAACCTAGAGAAAATATATACAAAAGGCCTGAAAACATCAGGCAATTGGGAAACATCCTCTTTTCCCAACCACACAGAATGGAATAAAGAACAACATGGTTACAACTTTCAGCTGATGTAAATTGTTGTTACTGCACTGAAGTTGATAGTAAGACAATAATTTAAGTTTATGATCTGAACTCTTATTACTCTCTGTTTCCCTTTAGTAGATATTTAAAAGTCTTGCTAAAAGATACTTAAATTTAAAATTGAAATTACATGTGCCTATGCAACTGACTGTAACATATTTTAGGAGCTATATTTATTATTAAAAATTTCACTGGAAAGATAAGATGCCAGTAAAATGAGTGGAAGAATGCAATTTTCTTTCTCCCCAGTAGTATTATGAAATATTTAGAGTGAAACAGTCCACTTTGTTGATCCCTGAAGAATAATTTCCTTTCTCTCTCTAGTCACTTGCATTCCAAGTATTGCTTACTTTTATTTGCTTTCCTTTTATACCGTAAAACTTGACTGTCACTAGTTATATTTTTTTAGGATTCAAAATTGTCCATTCAGCAATTGTTTTGCATTCACACCTTGCATTTAAAAAAAGAAAAAAAAAAGTTAAAGAAAGTGCAGCTGAGGACAGGCAATATAATCTGTCTGTCTTGTATTGTATTTGACTTTGTGGCAACTAACTGGTGCTGCTAATGAAAATAAGCTGCCCTGCATCCTGAGTAAAGATGGCAGAATTTGAGTACTTTTAGGAAAGAAAGAGAAATGAAGCAAGATAGATTTTACTTATGAACATAGTATTTTGATGATAAAGGCTAGTGTAAATTTTCTTTTAGTTTGCAAAAATATTTTACCTGGAAAATACAACAGACTTACAATTACATAATATGGGGAGTGCCATCCTTTAGAGTACACTGAAAACTGTCCAGCCTGTCTACTTGAATCATAATGTAGATTGTTATTACACATAAGAAGGCATCAGTTTAGACATCAAAACTGGGAAGACATCGGTATGTTTCCTAAGCCCTTTATATTTTAAATTCTTATTTTCCTTTGCTTAAAAGAACTTCTTGTATAACTTTTTCATATTCTGCTATGTATATTTCTCATGTTTTTTTCATTTATTGCATTGGTTGAAAAGAAAAAGGTTTCTCTGAATGGCAGCAGAGCCATCAGGAGTGTCAGCCACTCTACTCAGTTTGGTGTCATCTGCAAACTTGCTGCGGGTGCACTCTGTGCCCTCATCCAAATCACTGATGAACAAGTGGAAGAGCACTGGACCCTTGTGGAACACTATTGGCCACAGACCTCCAACAAGACTCAGCCCCATTTATCTTCTCTGTTTAGACTTAGCCCCTCTGATGGGCTCTGCCATCCAGCCAGTCCTCAATCCACCTCACTGTCCAGTTCACACTTCCTAAGCTTTCCTATGAGGATATTATGGGAGACTGAGTCAAAAGTCTTGCTGAAATCGAGGTAAAAAACATCCACAACTCTCCCATTGTCCATCCATCTGGTCACTTCATCGTAGAAGGCTATCAGTTTCATCAAACACAACTTCCCCTTGGTGAATCCATGCTGACTACTCCCGATCATCTTCTTTTCCTTCACATACCTAGAAATGATCTGTAGGATGAGCTGCTCCATCACCTTTCTAGGGACAGAGATGGGGTTGATTGGCCTGTAGTTTCCCAGTGCCTCCCTCTTGCCCTTTTTGAAGACTGGAGTGATGGTGGCTTTTTTCCGGTCCTCCAACACCTCACCCACCCTCAATGACCTCTCAAAGGTGATGGATGACAGCTGAGCAATGACCCCTGCCAGTTCCCTCAGAACTCCTGGGTGCATCCCATTCAGGCCCGTAGATTTATGGGTGTCCAGTTTGCCTAAACAATCCCTAACCCAATCGTCCTTGGCCATTGGAAAGTCTTCCTCTCTCTTGGTTCTCTCTCTTGTCTCCAGGCTCAGTACATGGGGACTGGCCTTAGCAGTAAAGACAGAAGCAAAGAAGGCATTTAGTAACTCTGTCTTCTCTGCACCCTCCCCATTCAGCAGCAGACTAACATTTTCCCTAGTCTTCCTCTTACTGCTGATATATTTATAGGAGCCCTTCCTGTTGCCCCTGACATCTTTTGCTAACTCTAATTCCAAATGGGCCTTGGCCTTCCTCGTTGCATCCCTGCATTCTCTATCAATGTTCCTATATTGTTCCCATGTAGCTTGGTCCTTCTTCCACATTACGTACATGCTCTATTTCTCATTGAGTTTACCCAACAGCTCCTTGCCCATCCACGCAGGTCTCCTGCCCGCCTTGCTTGACTTCTTTCTTAAAGGAATGCATTGATCTTGAGCTTGGAGAAAGTGGTTTTTGAATAGTAGTCAACTTACCTGGACCCCCTTTCCTTCTAGGACCTTTGTCCAGAGGATTCCTCCAAGGAGCTCCCTGAAGAGGTCAAAGTTAGCTCTCTTAAAGTCCAGGGTTGCAGTCTTACTTCTTGTCCAGTTTCCTCCTCGCAGGATTGTGAATTCCATCATCTCGTGGTCACCGCAGCCAAGACTGCCACCAACCTTCACATTTCCCAGTAGACCATCTGTTTGTTAATATCACGTCTAGCAGCACCCCTCCCCTTGTTGGCTCATCAACCACTGCATCAAGAAGTTATCTGCAGTGTTCTGCAGGAATCTCCTGGACTGTCTGTTCATAGCTCTGCGATTACCTCAGACATCAGGGTGGTTGAAGTCCCCCATAAGGACCAGGGCCTCAGATCGTGAGGCTTCTTGCAGCTGTCTGTAGAAGGCCTCACCCACTTCCTCTCCTTGGTCAGGAGGCCTGTAGTAAACTCCCATGACCGTGTCGCCCCTGTTGGCCTGTGCTTTTATCCTCACCCACATGCCCTCGACCTGTGCTTCGTCCTCCCCTACATGGAGCTTCATACCTTCTAGTTGCTCTCTCACATAAAGAGCAACTTCACCACCTCACCTTCCTGGCCTGTCCTTCCTGGAAAGCCCAAAGCCATCCATGGCCACATTGCAGTCATGAGAGCTGTCCCACCATGTCTCAGTAATTGCGATGAGATCATGGGCCTGCAATCACATGCACATCTCCAGTTCCCCTTGTTTATTCCCCGTGCTGCGTGCGTTTACATAGAGGCATTTGAGTTGGGCACCCAGTGTGCCTCTCTATAGCTGGGGCAGCTGGAACTTGGCCATGGGGGCCTTCAGAAGTTCTCTTGTTTTCCCATTTAGCCTCTTCAGGCTTAGGACGCCCTACACAGGCTATGGAGTTAGGTGGCTGTGAGTGGCATGATAGGCCATTGCCTACCCCATAACCTGCTTCCCCAAAGACATGCCCCTCCCCGCACAAATCTAGTTTAAAGCCCTCTCAATGAGCCCACTAGCTCATGTCCCAGGGCTCTCTTCCCCCTTGAAGAAGGTGGATCCCATTAGATTCCATGATGCCTGCCGCTGTGTAAGGGGCTTCCTGGTACTGAAGAAACCAAAGTTGTGATGACACCAGCCACAGAGCCACGTGTTAATGGACCATACCCTCCTATTTCTTTCTGTATTGCTGCCATCACTGGGAAGTATGAAAGAGAATATGACTTGCGTACATGAGTTCCTAATTGTCTGCCCCAGTTCCCTAAAGTCCCTTTTGATTGCACTCAGGCTGCGTGTTGCGGCTTTTTCTCCTCCCACACTATTATTAATGGATAATAGTCAGTGTGTCTAACCAGGCTGGGGAGTTTCTGCGTGACATCCTTAACCCGGGTTCCAGGAAGGCAGCAGATCTCTCTTAGGGGAGAGTCGCACCTACATATTGGACCCTCCGTGCCCTGAATTGAGGAATAAATCCCCTCTCTGTCTTCTCTTCTCCAGACTACACAGGACTAGTTCGCCTAGTATAGCATGAGATCAAAAGCGCCTTTGCTCCTATTCTGAAACTGGCTCGAGTTCTCGTCACAGTTACAGTAGTCACTATCACATGAAAGTCACTTAATTTAGCCAGTCTGAGTTTCCTCTCTGTATTTCTTTAAACCACCAGGGTACAAAGGACATAGAATCCATTAGCTAATAGTATTACATTCCCTGATGCTATATGTATGTACATAGAATCTATATGTCTGCAAGTTCTTCTACGATACATGCACATAAGAAGTCTTGTAGTTCATACTCATTAATTTGATCTGAGATTCTGAAAGATGCTAAACAAAATAATTAACTTTTATAATAATGTACTCTGCTTTCTATTAACATTTAATCCTCCCTTTTCATTTACCCTTTGAACAAAAAAGTGTTCTTAAACTCCATTCTCTATGCCAAATTTCTATTTTTAAGTCATCCATCTTGCCCTGAAATGCAGCTAGGTCTTGGCATTGTTTAATATGATAGCAAACTATTTTTTGATCCTTGGCAGGAACAGCTGTTCTTTATTATATGGAGAGGAGTAGCAATTCAAAGGGTTGTTCTATCATTGATTTGTAGCTTTTTTAAGAGGCATTTCGTTCACCTTGTCAGCTCACTTAGTCTAATTAATCCATCTGTTAGATTCATCAACAAAGGATTTCCCTTATGAGTTTATCTCATATGTGTGATTTATGACCAGTATTAGTTCTATCACAGTCACACAGGTAAAGAATTATATCTGTCTTCTCTGGACATTTAGTTCACCTCATCTATTTTACAAGCAACTTTTATCTTAATTTCAGCTGGACTCCTGGCATGACAACATGATGTAATGGCTGATTCCACACACCCTGCCAGTGGTCTGTGCTTCTAGACCTTCTTCGTCTGGCTAATTGGATATCTTCTACTTGAACAGAACACAAAAAACACCACCTTGTTTTGTTTAAGTGGATACCATAGTGCCAGACTGATGAAGAATTATGCTTGAAAGTATCCCTGCATGGATTTTGGATTTATCTTCTGTGATAATGTAGTGTGTAATGTAACAGTAGCACTATCAGATTTTCAACAGTGGATAAATGCTGTAATTAAGACTGCTGAGAAAATATGAATTAGCTCTATTTATGTATTCTGATACTGTTTTTGTTATGAATAGAATAACACCTTTTTGTACTTTATCCTCTTCTTAATTCTTGTTCACTGGGAGGAATGATGGAAAATCTTGTCTTCTGCTTCCAGATAAAGATAGAACTAGTACTGAAATCCTTACAGGCACAATTAATAGATAAAGAATCTGCTACTTATATCACCTATAAAATATCCATGTATAAAAATTAAACCACAATCTTAAATACGATTATTCTAAAAATAAGAAAAACGCAAATGAATGAATCTTCCATTAAAGCCTGTAGATTGATTGTAAATCATTGAAGTGATTCTTTGATGGCGTGCCAAAAGGTTTGGAACAGTTATCCTTATGAGGGATGGAGCAAATGTACTTTGTGCATGCTTCAGAGCAAAGCTCTTTTAAGCAGGTTGAGATATCTTAAAATCCATCAGTATATTATTATCAAAATGTGCACTGACAATACCTAATTAGGGAAGAGAATTTGTACCATATGTGACTAGATAAGAAGATAAGCTTGATAAGGATCACTAGAAGTAAAATACTTTCACAGTATTTCAGCATTTTGTTTTTCGTATTTTACATAATTATGTTAGCATTAATAATTAAGGCCATATTGTAATAAAACAACAGAATTAGTTTTAATCAATCTCTAAAACTTGAAATGAAACACTCCATTAAAACACATAATAAACTGAAACCAGGGAGGAAGAGACACTAAAATCAGAGGCTAGAATTAACAGTTGGCCTTCTCATGTCAGCCTCAACAAACCTGTGGTGTGTGGGAAATCCTGTATTTTCAATGACAGAGGAAAAATAATATATGCAAGTTTTGAAAGCTCTAAGTAAAACAGCAGCTTCAAACCCATATAGGCTCATTCTTGTGCTTGGTCTGTTTCCCTCTGACATCACTTGGCCAGTGTGGAAGTAAATGAGGTGGTTAAGCTCCAAAAAAATTGGAGCTTAACTGAGAAACTGGAGCTAAATCAGCCATGCCTTATGAATTTTCATTTTAAAAATGAAATGGGATTTTATCAATTTTGAAGGATTTTTATAGCAGAACAATCTTGAGTGTTCATTGGCAAAAAGAGGTTTTTTTTCAGTAACATTAAAAATATTAGAACTGAGAAAAGTGTTTTGGTTAGTGGATGATGATAGAACTGAGTTTTCCTCTTTTGTGGTAGGAAATACTAGGTGAATAGTAAGCACTGAACTGAGCAAGCTCATTAATTTGAATAAAAGTACAAGTTTACCAAGTTTCAGAAACTTGAGCAGAATGTTCTTTATACCCCATATAAATATCATAATCTGGGAGGTGATTCCTTCACTGAAAATGTGCTAGAAGCATCTGCAATATGTTGCCATAGCAGCTTGACAACTTAAAATAAACTTCTGATCATAAAAGGGCAAAACCAAGTAAAGTCGTGCCTTCTCTGCAGTTTTCAGATTTATCAGTCAATCTAAGCATTTGTGTGTGTAGGTTTTAGGGAGGTTTATCTCTGCCCAAGAGAAAAGAGTAGTTTTAAATTTTCAGTAGTTTTAAATCTTATTCAGTATATGTACAATGCTATGGTAACGACCTGCTACTGGGTTTTAATAGATTAAAAATTTGGAAATGTAGGGTCTTACAAATAAGAGTTTGTGTAGTGCAGAGTTTACAGAAATATAATTATCTGTAGAGCAACAAGTATGAATTCTTCTTAAAAAAAAATGCAGCCTAAAAAGCCATATGTAGTTTGTTCATCAACACCAGACACTTTTGAATTTCACAGTAATACACTTTTCTAGACCCGGAAATGTATCATCAGTTCCCAAAATGTACATTGTGTTAATTCACATAAATGGAAACAAGGATGGGGAGGCAGAACAGTTGAATTGTATTTACTGTCACACAGATCTATCAAATACATCAGCATTAAAACTTGCCTGAATTTACAAACAAAATCATACCCTTCCCCCCACCTCCTTATTTTTCCCCTTAAAATCTTAAGTAATGAGAAACAAAGTATAACCTATCAAAATGCTCAAGAAACAGGGTGCATGAAAGACTGCAAGATGCAGACGGCAGTTCAAAGTAGATGTTTTTACCAAACATGGGATCCCTAAGGGCAGAAAGGTGGGTCACAAAGTCTTCCTCAAGCATGTAGCTGGTGAGATCTATGATTTTGTTGCCTGCTCCTCTAACAAGGGAATTCCAGGCAGCATATCAAATCTATACATGAAGCAGGATCACGTTGCTAATGTCTTTCAGACACTGCTTTTCTGCCAAATGGGAGTCAAACCTGGAGACACTGCTCTTCTCCAGAAGTGTTCAAATATATGCTGTTTCAGTAAAACAAATATCAAGAGTGACCTATGGACACGGCTGCCATGGCAGTTTTCTTCATTTTGTATAGATATGTCTAAAAGCATTTAATAGCATGAAACTTGTAAAACTGATCATTGCAATGGAGCTCCCTGATTTGCTTTCAGGGAGGGTAGTCAAGACAGAATAGGTGTCCTGAGTGCCTCAGTTCTCCATTAACTGCATAGTTCTTCCTCTTCAGGTTATTACAGATAGCTTCTTGCTGAGCTGACTTCAGTCATTTCTGGCCCCTAGATCTCATGCTGGTGACTGCTTCCCCTGCTGTAGAGGTAGCAAAAAAAAAAAAAAAAGAAAGAAAAAAAAAGAAAAAGGAGAATCATTGATTTACGCATCACACTGTGAAGTGGAGCAGTCAGAATGCTGAAAGATGGTCTGGTCTGATGTGTCTTGTATGGAGACTGTTATCATAGGTCAGAAGTGTGGTAAAGTGTAGATGGTGTGCCAATACTTGGTTTGGAATAGACCTTGTGTGCAGGTCAGGGTGAAACACCAACTGAAAGAAAGTCTGGGCTTAGCTGGCCTGAAACACAGAGGCAGGGCAGGTTCCTGTGCCAGGACCCCCAGGACTGGAGCAGCAGAGCTCGTGGTGTCCGTGCTTGGATTTTGACAGGTCTACCAAGATTTGAAGAGGCAATTGCAATTGCAAAGAGACTATTGCAAATGTTTGTTGGAAGAGTGTGTTAATTTTTTTCTTTTAATTATTAATTCTAGAAATCCTCTCTGGTAAAATTACTATAAAGTTTTAAAGGAGAAAGTATTCCAATTAACTTTCATTTTGACTTTGCCTGTTGCATTATGTTTCAGAAAGCTAATTAAAACCTTCTTGCAAAGTGGCATTCTCTTATTCTATTTATAGGTTCCAATTATTCAGATCCTTTTAACAGAGTCCAAAGCCTTCTTACATGGCACATGATACTAACGGAATAGTGACACTGATGCTTGATAGTATTAATTTATCTACTGATCAAAATAAACTCAATTCACAGTGGCCTTGCCAAGCAGAGTTGATCCAAAAGAACATACATGGGCCAATCATATTTATTTATTTATTTAAGCTGTATTTATTTATGCCTTTTACATCAGTGTGACCTCTCCATTAATATCCAACTGACACTCCACACTTACAAACCTGCTATTATTTACTCAACACCATCTTTTTTTTATTTACTCAACACTCAGCTTTTGCTAAAATAAAATCATTTCTCCAGGACTTTTTGCATATCAGCGTTCTGACACGAGAATACAGACCAGATGTAGAAAGTAACTTAGCATGTGTTTTGCACTGCAGAAATTAACCTTTAAGTATGTAACTCTGGTCTGGATTCAGAAATGTGTTGGTTTCCCTGTGTCTTTACCATTACACAGGAGCCATAGATGCCTCAGAATGGCATAAAACCACTCACAAATGGAAAGAAAAATATACATAGAATTAACTCCTGTGAAGTGCTGAGTCCAGAGGAGAGAACCTACATCTACTTAAAAATTAGATATTTTGCTCCGTGCTGCTGGGAGCTGCTGCGAGTTTAGATCCTTTCTTTTTAAAATGAAGTTCTCCATTGCCACAAGACATGGATAGCTCTACGATTTGCCACTGCTTATCATTTTTATATAGCAGGCCAGCAATTGCCACTGACTGGCATGAGACACGAAGGCCTGATACATTTCTCTGCTTTACCAGAAAACAATTCTTGTTATCATGTTCTGAGAGGAACCCAGTTTCAAGATGTTAAAATACCTCTGAAAATAATTAAATGGAGGAATAGGAAAGAACACAGGAAATTAGAATAAACTGAGACATGAATTTGCTATCTATAAAGCACTGGGGAAGTCTCAGAAGAAGTCAAATCATCTGGTTTCCTAATATATCTGAGCAACACTGCATTTTTTCCCCCCCTAAAATGTGGGCATACTGATTTGTAGTGAATTTTAAATATAATTTGACATTTTTAAATAATGCTATAATTGCATGGCTCTTTTACCCAGCTACCTATTGCCTATTATTCCTGAATGAATTGACTTCTGTCAGGGTATGGAGCTCAGTTATTTCTTCTTCAAGTGATGAGATGTATTTAATCATTTGCTAAGAGCTTGGTGTGAATACTTGTCAAGGCCCTCAAGGGGATAGGGGAAAAAAAAAATGAAAGCAGTGATTTCAGTCAGAATAGGAAAAAGCTAACATCCTAGATAAAAAATTTCTAGGAAACAGTAGATGGTTTGCTGCACAGAGGAAAGCTCTGAGCATGAGACAGTGATGGAAAAAGCTTAGAGGACTGGGGAGATCAGAGAGGAGAGCGTGTTTGGGAACTATCTGTCTGGGTCGTTGCCTTGTGAAGCTGAGATGGCTGAAGCTATTGACATTTGAAAATGAAAGACACCAGAAATGAATCTTCTGGGAAAAGGTAGTATGGGGGGGTGACTTTGAGAAAAGACACACGTGCATACAGAGGTCAATGTAAGAATATTTTTTCTGGTTTGTTTCTGATCACTGTTTGCCTATGAGAATACTATCTCTAACCTAATGATAGCCTGCATAAAATTGTGCTAAGGTGGAATGTACTGAGTGGAGAAGTGGTTGTGGATCTCTTCCCTAGCCTTTTCGCAAAGTGTTTTTTTTCACAGCTTTATGTTATGTGTTAGGTAAGATATGCTATATTGCTTGGTTTCCCTAATGCAAAAATATTTTTATCTTAGTGGATTTGAGTACTGAAGACTCAGAGAATGAGCCTGAAATAGGAAAACTGAGGAAGCAAGTGGTCCTAAATCCAAGCAGGTGGGTTGTTGTTGTTGCCAGTGGTCATTAGGTTTCTTGAAACAGTCTTCTGATATACGTAGCTGATTATTCAACTTTTTTTATATGGGCTGGTAAATGAGACTACACCCTAATTGTAGGGGTAATGAGGTTCCTCTTAAGCTGTGATGGGACTTTGAACAGGACCAAGGGAATTTGGCTTCTATTTTTCTCTTCCTTCAAAAACATTTCACTGGCATAAATTTAATGAAGGCATTGCTCTAATCTCAATAATCCATCTCTTAAAAAAAAAAAATAAAAGAACTAGCAAGGTAAACTGGCAGAGCAAGCGATATAGTAAGCTGGCCTCATTTTAAGCAGAAGGAATAGTTGGCTGGATGTCAGCATATCTTCCAAAATACTACAAAGTCTGTACTCTGAGACTTAGCCTCTTTTAAGTAACAAAACCCAGAAACCATGAAGTACAACTAAATCTAATAATACAGAATGAGATCATTTTTAAAGTCACAAACCATATTTTTTTAGATTCAGAAAAATATCTTTTTATCTTTCGCAGAATGTCAGTGTAGAGGTGTCAAATTTAATTTAAGTCATAGCCAAGAGTAAGAGAAGGGGTCTAACAGTTTAGTTTCTATCCCTGAATAATATCTTCGGAGTGCCTCCCTGCCTCCATGAGGAGATTTTGGGGTTCATGGTTGTTAAAAGCACTATCTTTAAAACAGCTGTGTTTAAGCTTATCTTGCCAAATCAATCCTATACAAAAAAAAAACAAAAACAAAAAAAAAAAACAACAAAAAAAAACATGTAGAGAACAGAGAAGTTTTTTGAACTGCTATTCTGGCATCTTTATATTTAGTTTAGTTGCTTATTGCTATTGTCATCATACACAGTAAGTTGGACCTTTTGAGAATCTGGGCCAATTTGAGGACATGTAATAAATCCATCTACTTTAAAAGACAGCACAATAATTATTCATATCCTTATTCCCACTACAAGGTCCCCTGGAGATTTGAGTATCTGCTACCTATTTTAAAAGGCAGTTTTCTTGGGAATAACAAAATTTCCAAAGGCAGTCATCCAGTACTTATCAACAGGAGAAAAACTATTTGGCTTCTTTGAAGAGCTGTGGTGTATTTAAAGGAAAATACAAAGAACTCTAGGCTTGCCTGCATTCTCCTGTGTTAGTTGCATGGGGCAAATAGAAACACTTGGAAATAAAGTATCCTGGTTGTACAAGATAACTGCAACGGATGTCTTGGCCACTTTCCTCTTTCCAGTGCAGTGACATCAAGGAAATAGCATTGCTCTTGGAGTCTGTTTTCTCTGAAGAGTTTGTGGCCTGGAACAGAATTGTGCACTCAAGTGCTAACTAATAGCAGTGAGTGATGAAAACATTTTACATAACTTAAAAACAAATGGAATTACAAAAGGATATGAACTAGTGATGCAGAGGAGGGGAGGGTGGAGAAAAGGAAACTGTGTAGACAGAAAATAAAACTTACATAAGAGCTCAGTGCTGGGTCAGACTAAAGGTCTATCTAGTTCAGTGTTGCATCTTTAGTACTGGCCAGTACTGAATGCTTAAGGAAGTATATGTGAAGAGGGCACATATAGTTTTCCAGGTCTAGAATTGTTTTCTCAGTTGCAGGTGACAACTTGTGTGACCTGTGTGAACCACAAATTGCATTCAGGCTAAAACACTCAGTAGCCACTGGTGGACCCACCTTCTACAGATGTAAACTTTTGGAGCTTTTCATGCTATTTCTTGCCGTGCATTGTGAAAGGTGTGAATTTCCCATTCTTATTTTTATGTTATTTGAAAGATTATTCCCTCGAAGCTTTTAGTGAGAGACTGTGATGGAAACTTCTTAATTGTTCAGTGGACCATCAGCTGTTTAAGCCTGTGCTAGATAGCTGCTTCAAAAGCTTTTTATAGACACGCAAAACAAACCCAGTACTACTAAAAGAGTGAAGTTTTTTACTCTGTGTTTGGTTTATATATACCCCAATTGTTTGTAATGCAATAATAATGCAATAGTAATGCTACATTTTAATATAACAGCAGTTTGCGTAGGCATGTCATGGTTTTAAGTCTAAGACTGCTGCCACATTTTTCCCCTTCTCTTTTCAGAGTTACGAGGACAAGCTCTGTGTATGTGCGTGTGTGTGTTTAAAGGTGCTAGACTAAACATCTCTTTCCCAAATTATCTGGCCTTTACACAACATAATTTGGAAACATCTGTAACATTCCTTAAATACTTTTATTCTTAAGTTTCAAAATGTGTATTCATTATTTAATCAAGGTGTAATGCAGTTAATTGGACTTGACTTTGAATCCCTTTAAAGTGACTGACTGCATCTTGCCATGCAAAGCACTTCTGCCGACAGTTGGGGAGCTTTCTTGTGAAGATTGCTGTGTTGACCTTGTACTAGTGAAAAAAATGTTTGGTTTTGATATTGTCATGTTTTTTGATTGCATTGATTGTTTTGGGGCCCTTTGAACAGAGAAGTAGTTTTCAGTTCTTTCCTTCTGTCTTTTGAAGTACAGAGCCTGGTGTGTCAACTGAAGGTGACTGCTGATCAGTAGCGATGTCACTGTGAAGTGCATATAAAAAGAATGATCTGAAGACCTTTTCTCATTGTAGAACCTGCAAGATGTTACCCAGATTCTTGTGTTGTACACTTTCATACTTGACTTGGAAGTTTAGATATCCTCCTTTCATTGGAAGGAAGGAGGTTTAAAAATGATTTTGGTGCCTGTCTTGAATAGTTTAAATGAAAACTAAGTTTCTATACACCCCAAAATGCTTTAGAATATGAACTTCTGTGTTTCTGAATATTATTTCCTTTCGTTCTCCCACATTAACCTTTACATATTTAGTTTAAGAAGTTAATGTTTCTGATAGATATCTGGGCTTCCCTCTAGTTCCCATAAGAAGCATTAACTTGGTGGGAGCACTGGCAATGACTGCGCCCACCTGAGAAAGCAAGCTTTCTCTGTGCCAGGAAAGGATTTTGGCTCTGTTCGGGTTGACTGACTCCTTTGCAGCATTTCCCTTCTAAATGCCAGTGCCAGACTGTCATGGGACTAGTAAGTCATCAAGGGACCTTTTCGAGTGTTTTTGTTGTAGGCAGAAGTCTTAAGCCCTCTTACCATATGTTGCTGGGTCTTTGGAGAACTGACTGAACAACAGTCCTCCTGCCAAAACTATGGATAAACCTGACTGGGCTCTGTGTTCAATTTTGAGTTTGTTCTGTTGCATTTTCTGCTGCTTTGAAAGAGACTAGGCTAGACATGCTGGGAACAACATCAGTGTGCATGAAGCCTCAGATAATGACCAGATTGTGCCTTTTGGTGTAGGTATGTTCTCTACACTTATAAAAGTCACCCATGTCATGAGATGAATGCTTTGGGTCATTGGTACAGATCTTTAAGTCCAAGTATAATGGGGAAAATTTCCTGCCTCTATTATGTAAGTTTGAAAAGATATATTTATATTGTGTTATTTTCAGAGTAGTAAATCTGCTTTGTCCTTTTAGTGGAATAATAACATACCAAAGTCAATAATCTCTCTCCCAATTTGAGACCACATTCAAAGGCAATATAGCCCCAGTAATTGGCTAGGTCATAATGAATAGTTTTAAATTCATTCTTTAATTTCCTAAAAATTACTGCTCTTTTCTCCCCCCTTTTTGTTCTAAAATTAACAGGAATTTGGATAAACTAATTATTTTAAGAAATTTGCTCCATCATCAGACATTGCTATGTGTATGTGGAGAAAGTCTGAACTTTGATACTATTGGATGCAATTATCACCATTCCATGTGCCACAAACAAGCACTGTGGTATCTGATTTTGTTCTCAAGAGCAGGTGAGAAGGCAATGAATCATGCTTTGAATCTTTTTTTTTTCTTAGTGCTCAGAAGGAGACATTTTTCTCTTGTCAGAGAAACCTGATGCAGAAAACTCTTTAACTACCAGAGCTGTATAGCATAATAATCTCTGCGTATAGATTCTCATTTATTGTAGTCCGTGTGCATGCCCTGTGCATTTAACAATGCTAGAGAATGTTTTCCTTTTCCTGACCCTATCTTCAGTCTTTTGTCCCTGCTCTCACATCTGATGATGGGAACTTAATATAAAAATATTTGTGAAAAACTTTTCATGGAAAGAGGACTTTCAGTCTTTTAAACTACATAAGCGTGCAGCTTCATAGTTGTCAGACCAAAACGGCACAGTACAGTATAACTTGGTGCTCTGTAATATTCCAAGGAATATGGGGGAACATCAGCAGGGAGTGATATGGCTAAACAGAATGAGGGAAAAATATGTATTGTCTGGTCAGAAAATAGTAAAAAGAGGCTACAAGTATTTGAAATGTGTAAAATCAAGAAAAGAAAGAAAGTAAGACCACTTGGTGTTTTATTATCGTCAAAGAATATTGAATTATAACATCCAAAACTAATTCTGTATCTTTCGTATCTCATGTTTTCTTTCCAAGTTATAACTTCTCTTCACCTACCTAATTGCAGATTCTAGTCTTTTTCCTGCAGAAAGGAAGAGTTGTTTTTAATCTAGCATTTTTGTGGTTATGGGTAAGTCTGGCAGATGCAGTTGTCTGCCTTAACAGTGCTTGCGTTTGCTGGGCGCAATCTTGCATTACGTGGCCCAGCTGTAAGACAGTAGGTGTGCAGCCCTGACATTGGATTCTGTGTTTGCCCCATGTTGGTCCGCCCCTACCTACCTTTGAGGGATCCCTGTTTTGTCTGGGGCTGAGACAAAAAGCCTTGGAAAGTTAGATGTTAAGACTGATTCACCAAAGTGTTTTGCAACACATCCAGGCATGAAGTTAAAATGCTTCTGACCCTTGCCAAAGGGGAGTGATAGACATTAGATAGATAGGGAAAAATAGCACTTGTGACTGAACAAGTTTAGTAGTTGTGAACAGCATGTAAATAGCATGTCACAGAACAAGGTGTAAAATAATAAGAATAAATTAACCCTACAAAATAACTGCATATAGCTCAACTAAAACTGTTTCTCATTTTCAATTCCTTCTAGCTCTGGTAGCTTCAGAGGTTATTATAGGTATTAAAATATTTCACAAATATTCTCTATTTATGAAAACAGCAGTTTCAACCATGTTCAAAGTAACATGATTGTAAACTGCATCAGAAAGTCTGTTTTCTCAATATCTCCAGACCCTCTTGGCAGACCGAGGTGAAGTTTATACACTTCAGTTAGGGTAATATTCAGATAAGAACCCATATTGAGATATTTCTTCTAAAAAATGACTTGTTTTTCAGTTTGCCTGTTGCTGAAATTCTTTTGTCTGAAGATCAAAAAGAAAGCTAATGTTTCCATATGAATGCTTGTGACAGTTTTTCTTGCATAAAGCTACTTTTTAAAATTTCTAGAAATAACTTCTAAAGCAAAAAAATATATATTTTTAAAAAATATTTCTAAAATGAAAAGCAAGCAAGGCTGTTATACTGGCTGTACATTTGCACTGTGTTTATAAACAGTGTTAAGTATAATCCATCATCTGTCCTAAACTTCAAAATGACTACATGTGGACTACATCCTCACAATGGTGTAGCCCTGACACTTCAAACAAACTCTGAGAATGGTAAAAAAAAGCACTACTTACAACCATCCCACGAGGATAATCATCTGTGGGCAAACAAAAGACCAAAAGACTAAAAGACTCATTTTCACTGGAAACATTTGAAGTTCCTTTTTCTTTTTTTCCCCTCCTTTTCCTGGCTTTAACTTATTGAACTTTTTAGTTAAGGCAGCCTGAAGGCACTAGATTACAGATGGTGCTCACTCATGCTAAAATTGAAACCTTCCTCTTTCAAAAGGTAATTGTTTCCAGTTGATATATATAATGTGAAGTGAGTAAGTCAATCATTTATTAAATGAAAATAGCTTCTCTATTTCTGTGAAGAAAATCTCCCTGAAAGGATCTGGCTGTCCTCAGTGAAGAGATTGTGTGTGCTTTCCTTAACATATGATCTAACTTTGATTTGTCCCAACTTATAGTAACTTTGGCAGAAACAAGTAAAAGTAGCAAATGTTTCTTATTATTTATAGTCTATGAATGTAAAAATGAAACTCCAAAAAGGAAGATTTTTGTTTTTGTTGTTGAAGATGCCCATTTACAATGCACCTGGTTTTATAGCTAACCCACATTAAAAAAAAATCCAAATAAAAACATCTATATACAGGAACACCTCTACGATCACCAAAAGTATATAGTGACTTCCTTCTATGACTTTTGATAAGATTACTGAAAGCATGTATATTAATGCATGTCTTCTATTGGTTTATCAATTCTGGCTCCAGGGTAGGAAACTGTCTTTTACTGTTTAACACTAACATGAACATAGACCTTAAAAGGGAAACAAACTGCCTTTCCTCAATGAGCTTCATAAATATATGCTAGCAGTAGAGGCATGCTGATATACAGGAGCCCTCCACTTTATTTCAGGTAGGAGGAAAACATGCTTGAGGCTTGCAGATCCGTCTGCTGCTCAATAACCCCTTGTTTCAGTTTCCTGCTCTTGTTGGCTTCTTGTCCCAGCTTCTCCTCTGTATCCCACATCCTGGTCTCCAGACACACCACCTAACTGCTTGTCCCTGTTTGCCCTCTTATAAACACAAAGAGGACTAAAAACTTATATTCATGAATTTAAAATGATGTCTTTGAGCTATTTGAGAGCACTCTTCTCACAAGGGGCAGAGCTGCCATGAATGCATATTTGCAAGTAACATAAGCAGCATTACACATAAGCTCTCAGAATAGTTTCTGCATGTGTTTCTGTAACTGAGATACAAACATTACGACCTGAAAGTCCAGTGCTTTATTTGAATCGTCTGAGGGAGCCTAGCTTAATCAATAGCTGCGTTTAGTTTATGCAGGAACAAAAAATACCCTTATTCCTACTCCAATGTAAACAACTGTCTTTCCTACTGTCTGTTTGCACCTCTGTTTACTTTAGCTGAATCAGATAAGAGTTACAGTGTCAGATGTATGAAATTAGCAACAGCTCCCCAAAATCTTTGCTCCATATGGAGAGCTTTCCTCTTGCAGGGAATCCTGAGGACTCACACTTGTTTTCTCAAGGAGCTGGAGGGGATCTGTTTTGTGTACAAGGACAGGCCTCACAAACAGCTCTGAAAAGTTGTTAGAAAAATCTGTAAGACAAGGCATAAAATGCAGCTCTCTACTAGAAAAAAAAAAGGCCAAAAAACTTATGAATAAACAAACAAACAAAAAACAGAAACGCAAACCCCTTTTTCCAATTGTGCAGGGACGCCAGCTCTCTTAAGAATTAAAACTTAGCCCCTAGGCTAAGTCATCGGTACTTGCCTCTGTTTGCAAAGGGACCAGGGCAGCAGCCGGCTGCCAACTGCAGGACACGTTCCCAGACTGAGGGGGGTTGCCCTACTGCTCCTGCAGAACCGCCAAATCTAGCGAGTGTCCCTGGGCTCCCAAAGTAATCGTTCATGACCCCAACATGATCTTTCAGACAGTCTACATGTTTAACCTATTGATATTCAGCTGGAGAATTCCTTTTACTTTGCAGGATTCCTGCTGCTATTTCAGAATTGAAGAGGGACTTGCATGCTGGGAAGCCTTTTTTTTTTGCTTCAGTCCTTCTTCTAGCTATGCCAACTGGTTTACTGAAAGCTATATTTCCTTCTGTAAATCTTTCTCCTCAAAAAGAACAGCTCATGTGTCATTTCTTCACTTTCAGAACAGAGCTGTATGGATGCCATCCTACATTCTCATCTAAAATTTGTACTCTATGAAGTAATAATGATGAGAAAAATAATATTGATAAAAAAAAACAGTTTCTGATTTGGCTAAAAGCTGAAGGATGTATGGATATGAGTACATTTCTCTCCTGTTTGAAAAATAAACTGAGTACTGACTGCAAGTTAAGGCAAGAGATGCGACCTTTATAAGAAAAGAAGAAAAAAAAAGCACTATGTGCATAAGTATTTTGCTGACTAGGATGAAATTAAGTACATGCTTAAGTGAGAAAGCACAATAACATCCTCTTTCCTCCTGCTGGAAGGTCTCCCTGCTTGGGAGGGCTGAGGGGAAGCTTTTAGGCAAAACCATGTTAAGTGAGTAATACCCCAACTCAGGCACAGCCTGTTTATCAGGCAGGGAGGCCAATCCATTCAGGTGTACTGAAGATGAACTCTTCTGAATTCTTTAATACTTCCATTGCCAGCTTTATAAAGAATATCAATTAACACCAAAAGGGCTAAGAAATTACATGCACCTGTCATTGCAAATCTTCCTAAAATAAGTAAAATATTGTTATATCTTATTTAAGGTGTCTTGTGGTTGACACTAAAGAAGCCTAAAGTTTGATCTAATTTAAATAAAAGCTGCAGATAGCAACAAAACTGGAGAGTGTTTCTGACTGGAGCGTTGATGGTCAATAAGCCTTGGCTTACCGTCTGCCGTAATCATGAGTGCATCATACAGTGGCTAGCAGGCTGTCTGCCCGAGCACTTCTCAAGGCTACCCTTTCTAAAAGTAATTTTAAAAGCAAAAGTGGTATTTTTAGAGTAAGAATTTTTCTTTCTCTGCTACTATAACTAGAGTAAGTTGAATTATTGTAGCTGAACATATATTTGCTCTCTGAAGACATTGCTGTTTTCAAATGATTACGGGTATTTTGAAGTACCTTAGAAAATGTGACCTGTGATTTACAAAAGGTTTGTAAAGAGATTGAAAATGAGTTTCAAACAAAACAGAAAACTACAGACAAAGAAATGGTGGGGAAATACCTTCATACTCAACAGTAAGGAATGTAGATGTTTCTTAATTTTATTTTCTCCCACATTTGCCTTCTAAAAATGCTTGGTGAAAAGTAAAAGAACAATTATACCTCCCTTCTGCTCTTTCCTCTTTCTTTTTATTTTTATATATTAATTTTCCAAGGCACATACAGAAACAGTAGTTATTTGGCAAAACATAAGAATAAAACTATTTTTAAAGGAAGTTGCATTTAATAGCTAGTGTTTATACTTAGATGCCCTGAGGATTTTTATATGAAATAATAATAAAAATCAGTCTAGTAGCTTAAAAAAGCAGTCCAATTCAAAGCATTGGGGATTGCAAAGAAGAAGAGGGAGTGATTGCCTGAATAAAGCATGAAGTGTCTACAAAAAGAACATATAATAATCAAGTGAAGGATGCACTTGAAAGGAAAGGGTGTAGTCAGGTTATTTGACCATAGCTCTTTGAGACAAAGCTTGATTAAAAAATTAAGAGAACCGTCAAATAGGTAGATAATTGTAATAATAGCATACTGCTGCAGCCCACACAATGATTTCTTTATAGACTATCTACTGTTCTCTGCTCTGAAATAAGCTGACAGTATAGGTGTGCCATATTGTCTTGAGATTTTAGATTTTTTTTGGTTTGGATTTTTTTCAGCAGACTTTAGATCTTTTGCGCAACATAAAGACTTAGCTTGTTCTGAACCTGCATTTTAAAAATTCCCTGCAAATATAAAGAGGAAAAGATAGTACTTTGCTACCTGTAATACAAACAAAACATCCTTTGAATACAATATTGAACTCTAGGAAAATATTATGTTAAGCTGGGTAAACTGAAGCTAGTTCCGTGCTGAATAGCACTCGAGTCCTACAGTAGTAATGTGGGAACTCACTGGCTGAAGAGGGAGGGAATGGCTACTTAAGTAAAGTAAAGTAAAGGAATCCAGCCAAGTAGCACATAGGAAACATACAAAATCAATGGATTTTCCTGGTTCTTTAATGAAGCATTTTGTTTAATGTGGTAGAAGAAAGAAATTCAAATAGGGAAATTGCATTTTCAGATTAGGAAGAGGACTCTGCCACATCCACCATTTTTTCACAATTGTATATTTATATATATCATAAAAAATGCTATTATTTTCCTTTTGATTGAATGATTCTTTTTAAGGAACTGAGAAAATAGTAAAATATACCAATGGTAGGAGGCAAAATTTTGCTTGGAGAAATTTTACTATTACAGTGAATTAATAGCCTTGCTCTATGCCAGACTCTTAAGCAAGTGCAGTGATATAGTCGTACTTCTAGTGTGTAGCTCCTAGGCCCACCAGAAGAGCTCTGGTAGGGGTTCGTCATCACCTGAAGTCACCCGCCCCCCAAGCTGGTTCAAGAGGGAGTATCTTTGCTTGCTCAGTGCAATGTTTTCTTTGCATCTGGTGAAAATGGCCCTTTCTATGCATTTCATAGAAGCAGCCAACTGAGTTCTAAGTATAAAGTGCTTGTTAGTTTTCTCTTCCAGCATTAGATTTCTCTCAATGAATAATCATGGGTGTGTTGTGTTTCCATCCTTTTTCACCTCTACCACTTACTAATTTTAGAAACTGAAATTTATAATGACAGCACTGAGCCAGGACTCTTGGCTTAAGAAATGAGAAAGTTTTAAAGGCAGGCTTAATGTTTGTATCTTTCTTGAATACTCTATTAAGAGTTAGCCTGACCTACATTGAAAACGTAGAAATCTTTTCAGTCTGCAAGTGAACAAAAAACCCTAACACTGAGAAAACACTTATTATGTTATTTTCTCTTTAAAACAGTAAAATAAACAGAAATGAAAAGGAAAGCCTTATTGTAGGTCTTAAGGTTACTTATCTCACTGTTTGATTTAGTGCCTAGTGCAGTAACTGTAGACTGTGCTAGGCAGATGATCTGTTCTAGCATGTCTCTTACATGCCATTAAAGTAGAAAGTGATTCCAGATTATATCTAAATAATATTGTTAAAAGAACAGCTGATTAAGAGTAGAGTTTATGGAGAGATTCTCTGTGAGGCTACTTCAGACAGTACCATCTTCTAAGAAGGATTTCTCTTAAAGTCAGAATAAACTGTAGAGGTGATGCATGTATAAATTGCTGATAGATACGTAAAATGCACATATTAGACTTCTAACCAGATTTATTAAATGTGGTTTTGTTACCTCAGTCACTGAGTACAATTAGAAAGGAAACTGTCCTTCTGGAAAACAACTGTCTTTCTGATATAATATGCAAATATCTTGTCCAAGATTTTATTACTTGAACTCCTGACCTTATTCCAAGCAGGAGGAGGTCAGGAGTTCAAATAATAAGATTTTGCTTGTCCAAGTCATGTATAATTTGCATGTTTTATAAAAACTAAGCCTAAGTTGTCTTTGGACTTATTTATATACCGGTTTTAACACACACTCACACCCTTCTTTGCTCTAACGTATGAATAAGTCAGTCATATAGGAGAATAGCCCCACATTAAGTGTATGGCCAGCTTCTATTTATGGTCCAGTTATTAAAATCCTCATAAAATGCATCTGATTTATTATCCAAATTAGATTGGTATTGCACTGATAGCAGTCAACCAGGCTTCAGATTGCTGCTCTGCTCAGGAGAGCGGTGTCCAGAATGTTATTTGCTTAAAAGCTGGTTCTCAGAGAGAGAAGCCAGAGTGCTTAGGGGTTGCAAAGCTGTTAGATGGCTCAGGCCACTCTGCTAAAGCCAAGAAACCCACTGGCTGTGAATCTTGTGAGTTCCTCACAGTATCTGTCAGTCTACGTGATTGCTGTCTGACTTTTTGTCTTCAAATACTGTGGAGAAAGGGCTTCGAATTTGACCTAGGAATAAACTTTTTCAATGCAAACTGCTCCTTTTTTCTTTTTCTTTTTTCAATGGTATAAGCCTTCTGTTTTTTTCCTTGGCTTGTAAATTATATTGTAGCCATAAGTGCAACATGCAGTAATGCTGGTGGTATAAACTGATAAAGGATGGTCAGATTTAAAAAGAAAAAAAAACAAAAAAGGACTGATTTTAATTTCCAGCTAACTAAACACTCATGTGTTGGGAATTGGTATTCTGTGTAAGCAAACGAGGAGAAATTATTCACGCAGATTAGGGTTTTTTGTTTTCTCTTGTTTGTTTTGGTGGGGACTCTGAAGCTGGGCTGCAAATCCAGCACTCGAGCAAAAACAAACAAGAGGACAACAGAGGAATTCTCTGACATGGTGATCTTTCCTGGGATTAATGTTAAAGGATTGCACCAGGTTTTACAGCGGTGATGTCCGGATTTGGACGAATTTGTTCACAAGCAAGAGAAAGGACGGCGTTACTGCCAGGAAATGTATAAGATTTCCCAGTTTCTAAATATCTACTTTGAATGCAGAAGTCCAGTTTCCAAATGCATAGTGTTGACCCAAGCTTCCTTTCAGGTCGTTTAGATCTACATAAAGACACATCTACTTATATTTTTGTAAGCCATTTCTCAGGTCCCTCTTGTGACAGTAGTTTCTTCCTCTGTGACAGAAGACCCAGGAAGTACTACCATGGGATGCGTTTTCTGACTTATTAATTTGCATTGTGTGATCTGTGCGATCAAATTCTCATGCACTAATGCTGTTTCTTTTATACCAGTGGAGTCTCCTCCTTGTGGTATCTGCAAGAGTGTTTGTTTTTCTGGTTATGTTACAAATGATCAGCTCAAATTCAGTAGACTTCTTTCACTAGTTTGCTGTCTGAGAGATGAAGGTCCAAGCTTCCAAGGACAAACACTGAAACTGTGTGCTAAGCTTTCATTCTTGCCTTGGCATGGTGCCCTGACTGCAAACTAGAATTAAAGATGAGGAACAGAGACACTGTAAAAGCAAATGCACTGGGGTTTTGGAGGCTGAATTGAAGTTAAGCTGTTTAAAGCCAGACAAGTGCACTCTGATCCAAACAAAAAAGGCTTTCCCCTCCCTTCCTCTCTATCCCTTTCAAGATAAATTTCCTTTCTTTATGGCACCCCTATTTAGAAGAACATAGTACTATGTGAGCAATTTTTTTTTTTAAAACAGAAGTTCTCTGATAGTATTTCAGACCCAGGTCAATTAAGGCAGGAATAAGGTAAGCTCAATTGCTGAAAACAATGCAAGTCTTTGTGCCTAATTAAAAAGGGCTACATCGAAATCCCCATGTTTTATATTTGATCCACTTTCAGATCTTTGGCACGATACTCTGAGTTTATTCCATGTAACTGCAATAGTGCATGATTTAAAGAAGAAAAGCTACTTTTTTACATCCCAGTTAAAAAACACTGCATGATACCATTAAATTAGAAACTAAAGTAAAATGGCTTTTTAGTCTCTGTGTACATGAACTGCCTTGGGAGACAGAAGATGGAATAAATACAGTCTTCTTTCTTCTGATCCTTCATCCAGTATTGAATCCTCCAAACACTGACATTTTGATTTAGTGTTGTCCTAGGCTTGAGTTATTAAAGATCCCTACTCTGCAATTCGATTTGAGCAGACAAAACCTTAGCCTTTGCTTGCTTCTATCCAGTCTTGGGCTGGGGCATGGACCGTGTGAATATAAGTGCATTACTGAAGCCTTAACTATCCTCTCCAAAGAAGACTCTTGCAGCCTGAAGACTCATCCAGTTCAGTGTCTGATGCCACCTGATAGCCTGTGATTTTAAATTAAGTATTGCTGATATATTTGATTTATATTTTGGGCTGTGAATTAGATTTGGTTCTGTTTTCCTATGAATCATTAAAACATGGGCAATCTTAATCAATCATATTCCTTTAAGTTTAAGCTTTTCTTTTCTAAACTTTTCTTTTAAAATGTTGAGGTACTCTTTCACATAATGTGGTTTGTCTAAGATAATATAGCACGTATCTATAAATAAAAATTCTTAGAATACAGTGAGCAGTGTTCTCTTTAGTCACAGAAGCCTCATGCAAAAAAAGCAAACCACAAGATATTTGCATATGCTAAATGTCACTTTGAAACATAGAGTGTATATGGGAATGATTTGTGAGTTCAGAGGGAGCATGTCCTATCACTACAGCAGATTCCATTATCTTCAGGAATTATTATATGTTCAAGATGTTGTAGCAGATACATCTTCAGCAAGAAGCAGCAAAGCAATTTTAGCAGCACTGTTAAGAAATATCGTATTTGTTCCCATGTTTAAGTGCATTCCATAACACGCCCAGAATGTTTTTCTTAAACTATATCTTTATCCTAGAGGGCTTTTGTAGAAAGAAATGACCAAAAGAAAAAAAAAACAAACAAGAACAACAACAAAACAATTCAGCAACAGCAGAAAAATCTGTGAACTCTCTACTGATGCTTAGATTCTAATTGGTGTTTGGGCCATATTACAAAGGAGTGTCAATATTGGTATAAAACCAAAAATAATTTTAAAAACAGCTTAGGTTTTGTTGGAACTCATCTGAGAGGCAGTGGGGCGCAGCTAGCTGATGACAAATGTGTTTGGGTAGATTTAGCCAAATTCCACATAGTACAAAATGTGGAATAGGACAACAAAACTAATTGAACGCTACCTTCAGCTTCCTGGCATACTCCGTCCCAGCTTATTTTGGTATAGGCCCAGGCCTGCTTGAATTTGCTTCCAGCTGCAAGAGTCCTCCTTGAGGGGTTTTGTGTAACTGAGTCTCCAGCACAGTACTTGAGATGCACTTTTTCACCTTAAAAACCGTGTGCATACTGTGAGTACTAGAATGAAACTTCAGAGATGCTAGATTCTCCAGGGCGTCTATGTTTTAATAGCCATAAATTCTCTCAAAATAAGGCAAATGTCCATTACCAAACCACTCTTTGAAGTTTCTTTGTGCTGACAGTCTGGCACGGAGCAGTCCCTGTGAAGGACGCCAAAGTCTGGGCCTTTTCCTTGGCGTGCATGTACATTAGAAATAATAGGATGCTGTTTACTACAACTGCTGCTGATGCCTTAAGGGAGAATTAAATAAGGAAAGCGCAGGAACTGCTTACATTCCACATAAAACAGCAGGGAAAGGGTGGGACTTTGCAGAGGAAGTGGCCATCGGAAGAGGGATGGCCCAGACTAGTGAAGATAGATAATGCTTCCTGTGGGGTAGTCACTGTGCGATACACAAATGCCTCGCTACTCCACCTCTTTTTCCCTTGACAAAAGAACTCTTTTTTTTTCTCTTTATTTTTTCCTTCTGTGATGTACTTGTAAATCCCACCAACTCTTTCAATCTTAGAAAGAGATTTTTATACGTTTAAGCCCTCTAAAATCCACTGCACCGTTTCTAGAGTACTCTGCTGGTTTTGGACAACACCAGTTTTACAGAGTTTATTTAGCAGATGATTAAAGCATCTGAAAGATCAGTTTCCAATGTATTCTTTTCATATACTATTGCATTAAAATACTAGGAGCTCTGAACAGCTTTCTCTCAGTTTGAGCCTCTCCAGTTATGAAGATAATGCTTTTGTTATTTTATAACCAAGATAAATAAGCATCAGGCTTCCCAATTTCAAATTTCCAGACTTTACTTATATAACACATATAGCATATGATTAAAATGGTAAATTGATCCCTTAAAATGTTTTAAAAGGATAATAAGAACGTATTTCCAAAGTTAGATTATGACTCTTCTGCAAGACCTGTCTTCATAGTTGAATTTTCAGTACCAGCCCGGATACTTTTATTTATGTGATGTACTAAGAATACCTCTTTGGAAAAGTAAAGTCCCCACATTAATTTATTAATAGAAGACATTTCAGGATAGTAAGTTAGATTGCTATATACTTATGATGGGAAAACATGTAATTTAATTGCTTTTATGAGAACAATTCTTTTCCTGGGGCTAAGATAGACTATTTGTATGACGGAGGAAACGTGTGATGGAATAGTTATCAGCATAAACAAATGCCCTGTAATCAACACACACCCGTGTAGGAGTCTGCGGCTAACAAAACGGGAATTGGCATTTATACATCTAAATAGTCCAGTATAACACATCTATTTGGAGTGTGTATTTAGCAGTATTGCTTTCCACGATAGTGACAGGACAACCCCGCATTTTCCAGCCTACTCCTCTCGTGGTGCCTATTTCCTGCTCACGTGCGCTCCTCAGCTAACTAAGGGGTGGCGCTGCTGACAGCATTAGCAGATGCCCACTCAGTGGAGAAAATGAGAAATACCTCTAAAGTTCAGAGAGACTGACACATCTCTCCCGTGTTTCCTGTACAGAAATAAGGGCGGGAGAGGTTGCAGAAACCACAATAGCAGAGTGGAAAAATTGCTTGAGTTTTATGAAAAAAAATCAGGAAAGTCACAAACTGTGTGAAAGAAGGTCCCATGACTAGATTTTTTTTTTAGCAATGTTTGGAGAAGCCTGGTTGTTGCCAAGTTGTCATAGTTCAAGGTGAAATCTTTCCTGCAATTTCTTAGTGTTCTGCATTTTCTGTACCACAGTATTCTTGTAAACTGTGGGGAATGGAAATTAAAGTAATGCAGAATGATGGACAAATTACTTGCTTTTTATTTATTGATTTTCTGTATGGATGTTCTCCTTGTCAAAGAAGAAAAGAGAAAATTCACAGTAAAAAAAAAAAAAAAAAGAAGAAGAAAATCCCTGACAAAAAGTGCAAAAAAATGTTATACTCTCAAATGAAGCTTATAACTCTAATTTGATTAAATTTATTCCTGTCCAGATTGCCAACATGAGAGCTATACACTTTTAAAGAACCATATAAAACCTTCTGTGAAGAATCTTTGAGGAGAGTATTAAGTCCATATTTTCCCTCATCGAGTTAATCAAAATAGCCTTTTTCAAAAATAGGATAACTTTCTATAAACCAACAGAAAAATATGTAGCAACCTTTCTGAGTTTTCTTCTATAAAAAGGAAGACTGTAGATATAAAGCTTTTACTGCTACAAGGTTCCAGTGATTTCAGATAGATCCACAGTAAAAGAGAACTGTAAATTGTACTTAATCAGAATCCTGACAATTATTATATACATATGGAAAACCTTGGAATAAGCAAAGGAACATAGAACAAACAAGAAAAAATGTAGAGAGATAAGGGGAAGGGGTTGCATGCTGCTTATTAAGATTATGTTTAAACTGCCAGTCAGTCATCTATTGCACGTCTCACACAAGCCACTGCCATTCTAGCAAATGGAACAAGAAGAAGAAAAGATTTTGCTGGATAAATTCTATAAGAGTACTTTCAGAAATCAGAATTTTATGGTTCCTCCTTGTCCAAACCTGGTTACAGACCTGAGCAACTACTACAAAAAGAGAGAAAAATTCGTTTTGATGTTTCTGCAGATTATTTGGTTAGCGGGGAGACTTCAGATACAAAGCTTCATGTTTCAGATCAGTACTTCCAGAGGAACTGTGTCAACTGTCTTGTATTTGTCCATTATTTCACTAGCGTTCATGGAGAATACCATTAACAAAGCTTCCATCATTATTTCAGCTTTGAGCTTTCCATCATAAGATGCGATCAGAATTTCCTGTAATTTTGGACAAGCACTTGCCAAATGTGTGCTGCTAGATCTACATAAATACTCGGGGCTACTGCAGCAATGCAAGGTGCTTTTAATTTTCCCTTGTAAACACCTCATCAAATATTCCAGAAAAATAATATTCAACTATTCAACTGTCCTGAAATGCCCTGATGGTGTAGATAATAGTTTTATCAGAGGCAGGACACAATTCCATCTGCTTCTGTCAGAGTGATTTGCAGAGCTGGAAATGTTCCTGTTCTTTCATTTTTCCTCTCAGAGACTGTCACATCTATTAATGAAATGTACATTTCTGAGTATTTTTGCTCCCTTGTTCAAGGCTAATGAAACAGCCTGAAAGCTCATTTTCTCTGCTATATTTCAAGCACAGTCAGAACATTCATTAGAAGATGAAGAAATAGCTGTTCTCGTTCACTTTTACTTCAGTTAGGTAGAGGCTGACATTTCCCAAATGTTTCTGAGCAAAAATAGAGACACAAGTTACCATAAAGATTTTTTTAAAAGGCAGGAAAGTGACAAGAAAACTCTTTTTACCTGGAAGGATTTATTTCCGTATTACACAGATTCTAGCACATGCTGTAAGACTGTTGCAGTCATGACAAGCTTCAAAATAATTATGAGAGAAAAATACTGATAAATATTAAAGGATCCTGGGAATAGAAGCTTGGAGGTTATAAAAAAAATCAGAAATTCTAATAATATACAATTATATATATATCATTATGTAAAAATATTAAGATAGAAGACAGTAAATGTGAAGCTATATATATGTGCTTTACAACACAGTCACAGAAATTGACTTTTGCAGATCCAGAGATGCTTAAAATAGATACTTATGTGTTCATGTGGAAGCCAGTACTCAGTGGAAGCCAATACTCCCCCTTAAAAATGTCTGGTTGCAGAAATCAGTTGAAGACAGGTTGTATGATCATCTATGATCATCACTTTTTGTTCCCTCATCTGAGTCATATTTGCGATCGGAAAAGTGATCTGGATGTGACAGGCAGCAACGATGTCCCAATAGGGACTGCATTTTATAACAGAAGGTATATTACAAATGTGTTAGCTCGCAAATGACGTTCTCTCTGCTGGCTGGGAATGAAATTCAAATAAAATTGTTTTTGTCTCCTTTTGATTCCAGTACTCTTTGTGTAACACTCTTGGGATATTGGTGTTTTATTATGTTAAAGATGCATCTAAGCATCCCAACTTGATAACTAATTGTTACTTGGTCTGCATGAGCACTTACAAAAATATTTATCATCTAGGTTACAATAATATATAAAATGTGAGAAAGAGAGGGTGGGGAGCACTGTCCCTAGTTAGTCCCCTAGTCTTTTCTTGTCTATTCTCTATTCTACTGTTGGTTAAATTTATGTTTATTACCCAAGGATGGCATTACTGAGAGGTGAACCCAACATATTTGTTTGGGCAGAGTTTGCGCTCTCTATGCTATACCAATCTAAATACACTTTTCTGCTTTTGAAATGTGTGTATAAACTATCATTCAACAATCATCCCAGTAAGTTTTCAAATGATGTCATCTTCTTGCAAACTCAATGAGGGAATCTAAAAATTCACTGTCAGCAGTACTTTTTTGGATATTAAATTTGCAGTTGGTTACAGTCCACTAAAATTCCCTGAAATAATTCAGGTTACTTCCAACCAAGTTAGAAGCCAACTGTTGCACATACTAGGTGCAATAATTTTTCTCCACTTTTTTTTTCAGCTTGGATGATTGTTTCATGATTAAAAAAAGACAAAACCTTAAAGCACTTCTACTCTCAGGTTTTATAAAAGATCACTGTTGTAAAAGACATCAGGTTCAAAAAGGCATAGAGATAGTTTTGCATCAGCATCATGACAGTTAGAAAAAAAAGAAGAAAGACTTATGGAAAAGAAGAAAAGCACATTTTTATCACTGAATTTTGTTTACAAGTTGATAAACACAATGGTTATCTGGTCCCTGGAATCTTGCACTATGTTTAGTGAAGAATGAGCGCACTTCCAGCTTCTGCTGCAGATATTGAAGGGCTGCACGTAAACGGGGTCACATACACAAGAAAACACCCCTGTTTTTTTTTTTCTCTTTGTAATGGATACTGCAGTTGACACAGATGGTAGCAATAAGAAGCCAAACTCCAAGGCTGCCAGCTGCGTCAGTCCTTGTTCCTTCAGCACATCTCATCTGCAACAATAACTGTAACTCCTCTTCTGTTCTACACTGCCACTTTACCATGGACCTTTTAAAAATATTAAGCAAATTATTCAGAGGACTTGCTCCACTGAACCGTTATTTGAGAGGAGAGGGGAAAAAAGTGTCATGCTCTACCTTTTTTCTTTTCTTTTTTTTTTTAATTAAGATTATCTTAGGGTTTTAATACTCTCAGTATTTTCACAGCTATTTTCACAGCTGGATTAAAAGTTGTATTCTTTACAAAAAACTGTATTCAAGTTTTTATTTTATTTGATTCCCCTACCGTGGATTGTGTTATCTGCCAGCTCTGCAGTCCTGCAGTGCAGTGCAACAACAGAAAACTCAGGAGTGAATGATATATTCCAGGTGCATATTCTCCGGATAAGAAAAAAATGTGTATCTGCTCTGTGTAGAGAAAACACTCATTCTTTCAGGTTTTAAACTAAAATATGTTAAATAAACATAAAATTGACTGGTGGTGGCAGGGGAAAAGGGTTAGGACGTGACTTTCTAAGGACTTTCAGAGATTTTTATATACCTGTGTCAGAGTAAATGTACTCTGCCCTTTTAAAAGGAATCTGCACTTTAAAAACCTTTATATCACTAGACATGCATAGAGAAGTCATCAGCAAAATGAAAATAAGACTCTTCCTCCTTTAGTGTCAACAGAAGCCACTTGCAACATTTTCGTTAATACTAGATTGTACTGACTCAGTGCATACTTGGTGTCACTGGTTTAAATCACTCCAGTGTTATATATTTTTTACTTTGTATCTTATGTTTTGCTGGAACTAATGAGAACCATGTCTTTAGAGAAGCATGTCTTTAGAGCTAATGTGTAAATATTGTTTACAGCAGTGGAAGATATCCTTAATCCCTTTTCTCTCTCTCTTTTTTTTTTTTTTTTCCTGCTGCCCTTTTAACCCTAAGATGCCCCTCTGATCCTCCAGAAGAGGTCACTTTTTAGTCTTTTCTTTTTCCTACCCCTCACATAAATTTATATTGAGACACACAAACACACATATACATATAGGTGCATATGAAAATGTGCATACCTGTATGTGTGTACGTGTATGTGAATGCAGACCACAATAGCTGTGATTTCACCACACCAAATTTGTGAGCTGCCCTGGAGCTGGGGCCAGCATAGAGTATCTGCCCTGCCTTGGGGGACATTAACTATCTCAGACAATGGTCGTAGGGAGATGAAATCGCCCTGGCAGAAAGGGAAATGCGACCTGATGTCTCATTTTGGGGCAAGACCTTTCAGCCTTAATAGGAAAAATAGGGGACTCAAATGCTATTATCTTTTCTGCTAACTGTGATTAAAAGAAAATGATGCCTGTGTGTGGAGACCATCTCTGGCAGGAGATCTGTGCATTAGGATGACTTCAAAGCCCTTAACCTGCTTGACCCTCTAAGCTGTAGGAAAGCCCTGTTTAAGGACTGGCGAGGTTCATATATGAACCAGATCCCAAGGTTCTCTGTCTGGGAGAGACTATACAGATTTGGACATATCCAGAAATGTATAAGATGCAAACCAAGGTACTTGGGAAACTTCAGAGTAAAACGCAAGGATCCTGAGAACTGCAGATGAGTGGGGGCAGTCTCAACTTTGAGTCTGAACTTGAACACTGACATCTCATTTCTAGTCAAGATGCATTTTAAGGGCCTCCTCATATTTCAGATTTGGCCTCTTTATGAAACACTTGGTGCAATTCGGGAAGAATTGAAATATAATAAGAAATTTCACTTTTTTCTTTCTGGTTATCTTTGTAAACAGCAGGCATTTAGTCTTATGCTTAAAAACATCCTGAACTCCAATAAGCTAAGAAAACTTATTATCTTCAATGAGATAACATCCTAGCTCTGACTTTGACTTTCAAAATATTCATTTCTAATCCTGCATCTGATCATGAAAGGATTACTAAAGAAGCAAACAAATCAAGAGCTCTCACATTCTTGTCTGCCTTGTTTGAAGAGTGAAAAAAGATCCTCAAACACTTTAATTTCCCTGTGTAATTATTTCACTTCCTTTCTTCTTCTGTGTTGTGTTTCTTTGCTGAAGAAGGCCCTAATTCATAAAGTTGCTTAAGTCTGAGCTCTGCTTTAAAAATTCCCAGGTATGGTACTAAGTACGCATTTACCAAACTGAAGCCTCAGTGACAAGAGTTTTATCCTTTTATTCCCCAAATCCACCAAGATTAATTTACACTGTGCAATATGAATCTGCTTACAGAGAATTAAGATGTTAGAACAGCTTAGAAAATAGTTCTCTCCGACCAAATGAGGTTCTTTGTTAAGTATTTGCATATATGTTATAGTTCTTATTAGTGTAATGTACTTTTATTGAAGAACAAGTGAACAAATGTTGGAATTTGTCTTTCTTTGGATCTACAACAGGTACCCTGAAACTGTTCTTTTTTTTCCTCATTCGTTCCACTCCGACCCCTTTTTTCTTTTCTAGTATGTAAATAATCACTTTTTGGAGGTAATACTGTCTTTTTATATCAAGAAATAGAATTAAAGGCATTATATACCTAACCACAAAGTGCCAAAACAAAATTTTACATGTCACTTTTATAGAAAACAGACGAGTGCAGTGGCTAGGAAGAGTGTCTTTTATGAGACTTCAGCCTAAAGCCTTAACCTATTGCACTGAAAAGTTTCTCTGTAAAGAGAATCTAAATCAGAGTAATTCGCTGTAGACCAAGATGAATAACCTTGCAGATGCCAGTGCTGAATATAAAAAGCATGCATTGTAGTGATTAAATGAGCACATACATTAGATTCCAGCAGTTGCAAGCAACAATTTAGCAGAAACCACCAGTAGTTATTTTTATCTAATTTTTATTTTCAGCAGGTGTCCCCTCTTGGTAATGGTAATGGACTCCTAAAACACAGAGTGGAAATAGTGACCGTATAAATACTCCTCTAGCTGTCTTAAAATTAAATGGATATTCCTGAAGCTTAAAATATCCTTAAAGTGTACACTTAAAATTTTATTTAAAGTTATAAGATGCTTGTCAGGAAGTCCATTTGCTGCAATTAAGCTAGTACTACAACATGTTTGCTACCTAAGACCTATACAACACACTAGTTCTGGGGAAGAAATGTTACAGCTGACTTAATTTTGTAAAATATTTGGTTGATAGCATACTGTATGATGGGTATGCATTTCCCACAACACTTTAAGATGATCTGTTTTATCTGAGGTGGTGCAGTGGCAAAATCTCCTTTAAAATAAGGAAATAAAAAGGCCATCAGCTGTGAAAAATCCTGATTTGACCTCAAATGTCAATGCAATGCAAAGTACAGAACAGGCATGTACATAAGAGAATTGATAGAAAGCAAAGGACATTCAAAGGCTCCAGGTTATGTCACCTATCTTGAACTTGATCATACTCAGTCCTAAGTTTTAAAAGGCTCACGTTGTCTTTAAAGAATGTAATAATAAAATTTCAGCTTACAGAGACTTGAATCAAATGTAGCATTTAATATAAGAACAGTCTTGCCTTAGAGATTGTCTTGATTGCATAATAAATGTGACTTGTCATTTTTAATTTCAAATAACTGTATCAAACATTACTGGATCACTTTTTATTATTACTAAAAAGCAGTTAAAAGTAGGTTTCCTCTTAAGTAAAACCCCCATTTTTAATTCATTTAATATATTACCTATCCTTTTTTTTTTAGATTTTTCTTCTTAATATTATTATTTTTCTGAGTTGAAGCTCAAAATTGCATTTTGATAGGTACAGTTTTCATCTCTGAATATGCTATCTAATAGACAGCAGGAACTCTTCCAGAAATGCTGTGTATGACTTAGCAGTTCTGATTCTCAACTCCAGTAAACTCCTTTGAGACACTCAAAATGCCCATGAAAGATCTACTACTTCTTTTGCATGCTACACTGAAAAAGTAGGCATTATAGGTGATAGATAGCCTTGCAAAATCCGATATGAGAAAATTTCAAATGCACAGTTGCGTATCTTGCCCCAGTGATGCCCTTTTTTTTTCCCCGTCACTTTGAGAACTCAAAATAAATTCCCCTTTTCTGTCTCAGTTTTATAGATAATATCTACATTGTAGCACCTGAGCCAACCCATTTAGTCCAAGTATGTCTGCGTGATTTACAGTCAGAACATGGACCTGTAGAGGTCCATGCAGTCTTAAGACTGTTATTGTGACTAAATATTAACACCAGTGAATATCAGCCCAAAGTTCTTTGGAGATATGAAAAGTCTTTTTTTTCTCCTCCTACTCCCATACTCCTCTTATGTCTTTGACAAAAACTTTTTTTTGAGTATTTCTGGAGTGAAATAAAAAGCAAATGTTTTTATTGGGGATGTTGTTGGAGTTATATCTTTTTTTTTTTTTTTTTTTGGCCACAGGACATTTAAAATTTGTTTATTAGTCCCTATCTTAAATTGATCAGAATTCTTCTGGAGGGTCCAACTCCTGCAAAACACTTGTTTTACTTTTGTGGATCTGCAAAGGTGGATCTGCAAAGGCCACCGACTTGTAGTTTATTATTCTGTTCCGGAAAGACCTGTGTATAATCGCCATTGTCTTTGGCTAACCTTGACACTTAATGTAACCAAAAAAATAGCATTTTCTATAATCCTACTCTACAATGGTAACCACTTTTCTTTTTCCAAGATATACGCTAGAAATAAGAGCCAGAAATTCAAGGATTCTAAGTTAGCAGTATTCAGGCTACTCGCTGACCACAGGAAAGTGTAGCACTGGTATATTGATAGTATTGCCCTGGAAGAAAGAGATCTGTCAGAGAAAAGCTATAGTTCAAACTGAAAAGCCACATTCATGATCTTATGAGAGACCCTAGAGCTTGCAAGGAACATTTTGCTGGCCATTTAAATTGTGACAAATGCATAAGTTGCCATGAAAATTATGGGGCTGCCCTTTTTTCCTTGCCAGCAGGTTGCTCACCCTGCTTACCTGGCTCTTGCACATTGTGTTCCTCCACGAGCTCTAGCTGCTCGTGGCAGGAGAACTCTTGACCTCCTGAGCACTCTGGTTTGTTCCCGCTTTGAAGCAGCCTGTTAAAAGCAGCTCAAAGGAGTGGCAGTTAGACGGAGAGATGCTCTGGGGAGGGGTCATATCGACCGCCAAAATATTTCCAGGAACTGAAGATGACAACCGGATGGCAAAGGACTTCTACAGCTGGAGAAGATGATTCAACTTTAGATATATTTGTTATGGCTCATAAGAGCGGGATCAGAATTGAAAATCTGCTACTGGCAAGGAGAATGCAGGGGGAGAAGATTTTAATTATAAACATATTTATTAACAATAAGTGCAGATACATGGTAGGGAGAAAGAGAGTTTTCATTTTTAACACATGTGCAATATTAATCACAAATGATACTAGGGTTACAAATGGGAATCTGCCTGAAGGCAAAGGGCAGAAGAGATGATTTTTATTAAACATATTGAGCCAATTTCTGGCCGCTGACATATGCATGCAGCTTCCATTGAACTCAATGGGAGGCCTACACTTGCATTACAGGGCATGATTGTGCTCTGCATGTTCCATATGTATTAATCATAATTAAAAATAAGGTTCAAGGCAGGGCTGAAGGATATGTGGTTGTGGCAGAGTTAGGGCCAAGGTAATCTGCTTTATCAATATACATTTCCTAAGGTGCCTTGCGTCTTGGCAGGGAATAAAAAAAGATGTAATTCATATGATAGGAACATACCCTGATACATGTTGTGCAATATTTCCTGTTATAGTACAAATTGCAATTCTTACAGTTGCCTTCAAAGGATTTTAAAAGTTAAAAACAAAGGTTTAAAATTCCTTGGAACATGCACACACTTCTGGCATCTTATTTATTGAAATACAAAGATGTTCCCGAATGTAACCAAGTTAAACAATGAAATGAATCTGCAGTGATTAGTACTGTAGTATTTCTGTCTGAATTGATTAAGTTGCTGTCTTGTTTTATACCATATCTTTTAGATTGGAAATGTTTTTCTGCATTTGAGAGGAGACTTATTTCTCTGCTATGAGTTGCCCCTTATCATTTTACATGGTCTTGCTAACTCTGTGGATTCAGTTATTGTGTCTGTGAATTAATATATTCTAATTTATTTGTGATGTGTCAGGTTATTTTGACATATATTGTGGATATCTTATTTTGAGCTCTAAGTCTAGTCCAGCATCTCTAGATTTGGGCTTTCTTCACAGCTCTTCACTGTATAGTGCTTGCTAAACTCAGTCCTTTCCTTTTCTGGTACTTCTACTCAAGGACCTTTCACATCTTGTGAGACTGAGCTGAGTGCTGAGGGTCCTCTTTAAATAACTTTCAGTAACTCTCATTGAGGGATCTTAGGAAATACTCACCAATCCCTTATTCACCCCACTTCTTCCAGCACACAGAAGAACTAACATCTTGATTTTGAGGTCTCTGGGAACCAGTGACATACTGGGTATCAATTAAAGAAATTTGTTCCAATTAATGGTTAGACTTTTTTGAATGTTTAGATCTCCCTGTAATATCAAACAACTCTGTGTATCTCCAGTATGTCCCATGCCTTGTGCCCAATGGTCCCATGAGATATCATGTTCATCATGTATAATCCAGAAGATCTTTCTCCTGGATCCTGTGAGGAACGCTTAGAAGTAAGAGTAAAACCATATCTTTCCCATAGACTTCAGTGAGAAATAATGTTCATTAAAGCTGCTAATTTCTTTATGAAAAATAATAAGTAAATAAATACTTTTCATAGCATTCAGGCTGGAGATCAAGCCACATCTTTGCCAAAGCAGTTTCTGGACTGCTTCAAGTTCTAAAATCTGACTGAAATTTATCAGTCAGGTCATACATGCCAAGTGAGGCATTAATAGATTATATATATATTTTTCCAAATATTTTGTTTAAACAAATTAAATTCAAAGCAGACAGAAATGAGAAATGCTTTTTATATTTCTTTAGTTATTAAAGAAGATGTTATTAAAGCTTGCTTAAAGTTCGGTAGAAAAATCTCAGATGCCAGAAAAAAAATTGCTGTTCTATACATTATTGATGCCGGTTACAGATAAGCATTCTAAGTAGACAAAAAGAAATTGAAACCTAAAATTAGGGAGATGACATTGACCTCAGACTAAGTATATCTCTATTGAGTAGACAGTTTAAAAACGCTACTCAAATTTCTGAGGGGGCAAATTAAATATAGAAAGGAAGAGAAATCAAGATATTTGCTTTCAACACGTGGCCTTCACTCATTAAACAATTTCTGCTACTGCTACAAGCCTTCACAGATGTTACTACTGTGAAAAATGTGGGTAATACTGTAGCTTCGATTGATGTCAAAATCAGTAAGAATTATTTGTTAATTTCTAATTAGCTAGAATTGCAGAAGTTGCATTGTTTGATGTAGAAGTCTCATGTCATAATAGAGGCACAAGAAAAAATAAGTGAAACAAATACTTTGTGTTAATGAAGTCTCTCAAAATATTCTCAATTTTGTTTTATTTTGCATTTAACAACAATATTTATGCAAATGACCCTTAAAATACCAGTGGAGTTCTGTACACTTCTGTCAGAATTTACCATTGTCTTTTCAGAACTAGAATAAACCAAACTATTATTAGTGCAATGATTAGCCTGTATTTTTTTAGGTCTTGCTATGCCTATGCAATCTGGGATTTCATAAACCATGGAGCACAAAGAGATGATGGAGGTCGCCTGTCTCTTTTTCCTCTGCCCCCTATTTCTCCGCAATTTTTAGGATCAATTGTTCAGGATCAGTTTCTGTTTCTTTGAGAATGTAATACATAACTTCACAGGCTTAACTTTTCTAGGGTTGTGATTCCGTATTTCCTCAATTTTAATTTCTAAACTTAGCATAAAGACTCACGTATTTCGAAACTTCATTTCTTCATTCAGCAACTTAATCTACAATATGTCCAATACTCATCTACAAATCCATTTTTTGTCTCTAAATTTTAAGATTTCAGCTACTCTAGAAAGAGCTCTCTGCCTCCTGAATATTGGGCAATTCTTACAGGTATATTTCCATTATCATATTTAGTGTATATAAAGATGGTCATAAAGTACCAAGGATTGCTTTTCAGTGCTCCATACCTGCCACTCTTATGTTGACTCACACTCCTCCTCCCGCTACTTTTCCTTGTTGATGCTTCCAGTCCTAATTGCAGTCCATGTGGAGCACCCAAGCTGGGATCTGGTGCCTACCACAATGGATGACAGGCAGGTCAAAGTCCCTCAACCAGAAGGAGCTGAAGCTGCCAGCAGAAAGGATTCCGGGGTTGTGGCTCTTTCTTTCATGGACTATATGGGAACATGAGAATGTTATCCAATTTTTCCTTACTAGTATTTCATTGAGGATGAAGAAATTTTCTTCATAAAACAGTTTCCAGCTAATGAAGGTCGCAAGTGAGCAACACTTACGCAAATAAGATGAATGCCACTTGATTCAAGGAATTTTCTGTCCTTTGCTTCTGGATCTGTTATAACTTTTGGCATATAGGTAGTCCAGTGGTAAAGTCATTTTGTTTGCTTGTTTATTGCTTTTTTTCAAGATTCAAATCAGTAATCTGACATTATCAAAGGTTACAAGTGCATAGCTTTTTTCTTTCATGTAGTCTTCATTATTTGGAACTTTTTGATAATGCTGTCTGAAGAAGCTAACTTCATAAACATATCCAAATTCTTATTTAATTAACATATAATGTTATACAATGTGGACAGAGCATTTAATAATTGTTTAAATAAAGTGCATTAGAGGACATTGCTAAGAAAAAAATTTGAAAAAGTTTTTTTTTTTTAACCTCAGTCTTTCAAAACATACTTTTAAACGTGCAGGTCATAAGAGTACACAGTCTGTATTATCTGGATTGTTCTTGCACTTAAATCAAGTTGTTTTCCACTCTCCATAATGTTCTTTCAGGTCGTTAAAAGAAGGTTAAACTTCATTAACTCATTCACCCTGTTGATATTGGAAGTACTTACCCAGAATGCTTTTGGCATGAAAAAGGCATGTCTTTGGCATGAAAATGAGTTTTCTTCAAAGCCACTCTCAGGTTGCAACTGAAATCCTCCATCTGTAAACAACTTGAAATTCTTACGCTAGATTGAAAATCCATACTTTACCAAAGTGCTTGTTCACTGACTAAGAGGATTTCCATGCTTCCTGGAGATTAACCAACTCAATTGCTTTATGAACTAGAAATGAGAAACAATACACATTTTTAAATTTAATTTTATCCAGACGTTCAGACATCTGTAAAGAGATAGCAACAACGTTGTTCTGCTTTAGCTGTTAAGCATTAGAATAAGAAAGTCAGAAAAAAGATACAATAAAAAAAAACTTCACTTTTAATACAGTTAACTAGTAATTGTAAGTACAATGTAAATAAGACCAACCCAAGGCCTGAAGTGTTTGACAGCTGCAATTGAAATCCACTTAGAAACATTAAATGTGTGTTTTAAACCTTTTATAGAACCATAATGATGATTTAGATTGGATTTCATAATTTCATAATATCACGTGATAGTATTTGTTCTGAGGCATTTATCATATTTCAGAGGTAATGAAAGACATCTACAATGTTTTAGTGAGCAATCACAGCAGATGATAATCCTAGTGTATATAACAAGTTTGGCAAATGGTACTTTCTGTGCCGGACTTCCTTTTCTAGGTCCATAAATTCAAGAGTCAAAAAACTTATGATATTTTGTTAGTATACTGCTAAAGTTAGCAGAAACATGAGTTCCTGACTGGGCATTGAGAAAGGAGACTAGAACTGTTTGATCAAACTTCTCCCTCTTAAAGTAAAGATGTAAACAGTATCAGGATATTGCACATTTTAACCAAATGAAGCAGACATCTGTTAACTTGGCCTCACTAAATCCAGACTGCTACCTCTGTGTGTATCCAAACATATTCTTAATATCATTGCTTCCTGGATACCTTTTTACATTATGTGCAATGCGTGAGCCCAGGTATTTAAAGCCCGGCACATATATGGCAGTGTGCTGAGCTGGGCGCAAGTAGCGCAAAGGCAGAAATGGAATGGTTTGTGCAGAAAAATGGATAGCATAGTTTTGTGAACTATTGATAACTAAATGAAGAGAAGAACATTTTAAGAAGTAGATGCTGAGAAAGAAGTGGCAAGAGAAAAGAAGGTAAGCATGGGGAGGTGCCTGACTGTGGTAGCATGGGAGCAGTTGGAGAGAGAGGGAGGGATAAAGACAAGAGGGAAGAGGAGTACAGTATGTACACACATGCTTGCAATAAAACCTTCCCTTTACTTTTCTGTGTGCAAACCAAAATATTTACCCAATATTCTATGAATTTGCAGGAATTAGCTGATTTTCAGGGTCTCTCTTTCTGCAGAGTTTATCACAGATTTATTTAAAATATCATTGGTAAATGTATTCCACGTAAGTGAAATATGTGTGATACATTTAACTTGTTTAGATATGACTGACCAAGAAGTTTATTTTTATAGTCAGGTAGAGAATGAAGAAAACCTGCATTAGCTTTCATGTTCATATATTATCATTCTATTTAAAAAAATAAAAGACATGCTTTCCTTTCACAACTGCCACAGTTAACTGTTAGTAAAACCAAGGGATTGGGTATGTACAGGAAACAAACTGAAGGGCTACCTTATTTTTCAAATAGTTCTCTGAGAAGTGGAAATATCTATATCAGATTGGAAGAGAGATACAGGGAAGTTTTTACTTGAAATATATTGTCATAAGAATACCTGCCCCTACCTCCCCCACTTTGACAGTTGTTCTATTAAATAGACAATTAATAGTATTTTTAAAAATAAATAATAATTAGATGTGTGTAAGCCTCAAAACTGTTGCAATACTGCAACACCTTGACAGTTGTTCTATTAGATAGACAATTAATAAAAGTATTTTTAAAAATAAGTAAGAATAATAAGTAGATGTGGATAAGCCTCAAAACTGATGCAATACTGCAGTATCATTTTCCTGTTCTCTTCTAGACAGTCATGAGAGATGGGCTTAAATCTTGGCTTCATTGAAATGATGGCAAAGCTCCAACTGTTATTGCTGTGGCTTGGATATTTATATGAATTACAGCATTTCCAAGAGACCAAAATTCCTCGTGTTGACTATCTTTAAGAATCTGAAGATGCACCCAAGAAGTTTTTTTGCCATTTGCCATTCTTTCAAGTTTACCAACTTAGTGTGGTGGGTTTTATCTTAAAATTTTATATAACTTTTTTTTTTTATACCATGTTTGAGAAAGAGTATCTGACACTAAGGTAAGCAAAATTGAGTAAAAATAACAGGTAGGCAAACAGCAAGCATACTACTATTGCTTGTAAGAATTATCTTTTCAGATAAAATAAAATGATGTTTTTATCAAGGGTTTTTATTATTTTTTTTAGTCACATCTGTTTTCACATCCTCTTTGACTCTTCACACTTTTGATCATCATGAATGATCACAATGGAAACAGTCTGATTGTAGGAAACTACTGCCAAATGCACATGGGAAGCAGGCAGCAATGTCTCTCTTATCATTTGAAATAAAAGCTAGTTTTATTTTTTTATCATTTAGTAGAACTATTTCAGGCTATTTATATCAAAAGAAGAAAAGCTCTGCCATTGCTCGGTCTAAAATGCTGAAGGGCATTTTCTGTGCCTTACATGACCTACTTTTAAAACCACAAGCTTTAAAAATGTCAGGATCTGTAAAATTATCTGTTTTAGTATTTTTATATTATTGAGGCAATGCAGAAGATTAAAACCTCCTCTGTTTCTACTGGCTTATCCCCAAAACAAATAAAAGGAATACAAAAAGCAGTGTAAAAGTTTAGTTTTGTAAAGGTGTTGTATTTAAATTTTAGATACAAGATGCATTAAAATAATTCTGCAATATGTTTACAGTATAAGTGGTCTTCTGTCTTCCTATAGTAAGAGTCCTTTTTAACACATCTTACTGAAGGTGATCATTATCACCTGAAGCAGAATTAGAATCTGATCATTAGAACATAACATTACAAATTATGGATTGGTAGCTGGGCATGTCTTTTCAGTCAGTTTAAAGTTAAGTTTTAACCTTTTGTATTGTAAGAAGATAAAATGTGTCCTTAATGTTATGGGTAGAGGCTGTGATGAAATAGTGCCTGCCTGCCTGCCTGCCTGCTTGTCTTAAATATTTTGTGTATTTTCTGTTCATAAAACAGGGTTGTTTGCTAAGCAAAACTTTTTTTCCTGATATTTCTGTTTATTTTTCAAGTGTTGCATATAGTTGAAAATCCCTCTTTGGAGATGGTCAGTTCTGAAGAAACATTTGAAGATTGAAAGATAGATGTCTTTACCCACAATGTTTCATGGAACTGGAACAAGAGACTTTCTTTAATAACTGTCATGGGAATGATAGATGCCATCTTCTGCAGTTACTTGTGAAACTAGAGCCCCAGTAGAAATATACCATGACTTCTCTGTCAATTGTTTAAACAGTTATTGGAAACAGAATATTTGAACAAAACTGTTCACCATATAGGCAAAGGATGGGCATTTGAAGGTTCAGACACATTGGAGATTTGGGCTTCCTACCATCATCAATCCCAGAATATACAGTTCAGAACAGTCTGCCCCAGTGACACATGAAAGGAGGAGCACTGACATTTCTCAGTGTCTATGATCGGTCAAATGTGGATTGTTCAAAGATAATGGCTATAAAATTCTTGATATTTTTAAGAAAAAAAAATTGTTTTGATTATCTCTGCTGTGCCTTATATATTTGCATGAAGTTCTGGTCTTAGGAACATATTTCCTCTTCATTGTTAATGTACCTGGGACATGGACATTTGTGCAGACTGTATTACTATTATTTCTTTCTTTTTTTTTTTTTACAACAAACTGTGGAAACAAAACTTTCTATGAAAGCATAATCCCTTAAATCTTTATTCTGGATACCAGTTATATCTGGGAATGGTAATAAATCATAGTTTGTGCGTAAATTCACATAGAACCTTCAAAGCCTTGAAAATTCTGGCCTAAGGACTCCAAAAGAGAAATGTCATGCAAGAAATATAAGATTCTGTGATATTTGTTTATTAACATGGAAGTGACTTGTTCTTTCTGTACCAGTTACACATTGTTACACATTCTGTTCAGTTACACATTGTTCTTTTTGTAAATGATTCCCAAAAATAAAAATGAGAGAACATGTAAGAGAGAGAGAGATGGTGAGTGAGTAATACTAAGGATGAAAAAAAAAATGTTTTTTTTTTCAAAGGTAAAGCTATTGAAATATGAATCATTGGTTCTATAACATGGTGAATGAAAATGTCACTGATGACATGACTTTGATCTCGGGGAAAAAGATCACGTTCTGTAAAAATGATCTATACTTACTATATGTGCCACGACAGCAAATGACAAAGTTTCCAATAAATGTGTGAGGGACTATTTAGGCTTCTGCTAGCAATGCATACAAAATTAACTTCAAAGTACAACAGAATTAGTGTCTCAGAAAAACAATTGTCTTCATCCATAGCCAGAATTAGAAGTATGAGCCAAAATAAACAAAATATACAATAACAACCAGGCTTTAAATATCTAGAAGGATTAGTGCAGATAATATACCGTTCACAGAGTATGTTAGAGAAAGAGGCTAAGTGAAACTGTGTTTTGGTGTTTCTTTATTTTTTTAATAGGTAGAAGGGAGGGCATCTGATTACTCAAAGTGGAACAGGAATTTCAGCTTAAGTGTTCCTCTCCTCTCCTCTCCTCACGTCCCCTCCTTTCCCCTCTCTTCCTCTTCCTCTTCCTCTTCCTCTTTCTCTTTTCTGTCTCTTACTCCATTCTTTCATCTTTGACAAGTCTGGATTTTTTTTTCAAAAGTGTAATGCCATGCAGGTCATTCCAGCATTAGATTTTAACTACCTAACCACCTAACTACCTAGAGTGGAATGTTCATGATAGCACAGGTCTTATTTTTGCCAGTACGTGTCCAGCAGGGGGAATGTGATTCAATGAATGAAATCTGTGCAGTTGCTACTGTGCTACTGGAAATATTCCAGGTATACTCCTGGAAATATTTAGATGAAGGCATTCAAAGCCAGTTTTAGCATGCCTATAGGATCCACAATACGCTTGTTTTATGCTTGTGAAGTAAATATACCTCAAAATGCCATCTATGGATACTCCTCTTCAATGTGTCAGATATCAATGTAAGAGAAACACTCTAGATTTTGTATTCTCTAACCTGTCCTACTATTCTACCTACTGACCTACCAAATTAATGCATAACAGGATAAATCAATATAGTCTTGATTTTTCTATGTTTGGACAGAGCAAATCTGAAGAAATCATAGCAGACTAACATACCTGCAACAAAGCAAAACATTTCCAGCTTCCTAGGAGTTTCAGTTGAAGCCTGCGTAGCTTCATTTATTTCACAAATGTGAGGAACTCTGGTTGCAAGGGTATGCCAAAAGTCGCAGTAACCTGGAACAGAAATAATAAAAGTCAAACCTATAGATGATACTCCTCATTTTTAATTGCTAAATAATCATCTATGTGCAGCAACTAAGACTTTGATAAGGAGAATATGCAGTGGAATTATCAAGGAATTTACCTACCCAATCCTCTTCTACAGTATTGGAGATATTCCTGATCTTTCCTACTCTTTCCTGTGACATATGACCCTGGTGACTGTTGATCTGATCTAAAGTGTGTTATCTAATGCTGAGAAGTATGCCAGGTCTTGTGCTGACAGGATATTAATGGAGTAAATAATCTGGTATGGACAAACTGTACAGAGCAGCATTCTTTACTCTTGCCTACGAGCCCAGAATTCATGAGCAGATGGTCCCTTCCAGTCTTAGGTTCTGGTGGAGTGGGGGGAAAATGCATATGCACAATAATGAAAAATGGCCTTCATCGTAAAATACGAATGGGGATTTCAGTTGCCAGACAAATCTCGAGTTCGCTGCAAAATCAAAAACATTCCTTAAGCTAACTCATCCTAGATGTAAGCTCTTTCCTTAATTTGAGCCAGGGTTTTAAAAGTGCTTAGAATTGCAATGAGTTGCACATAAAACAAAAAACATATTTGCTTAGACTTTATGGTACATGTTTATGTCCCAAATTCTAAACTCCTGTTTTCCTGGACTTAAATAATGATTTTGTTTGCTTTTGTTAGCTTTGTTTGACATGAAAATAAAACAACAACAACAAAAAAGGCATTTTATTTTTGGTTTAGGTATGCTCTTAGATTTTTTTTTTTTTACTTTCAATATAGAGAAAGAAATATGTTTTTCATTACTTTTCTGTAAAAATGGTGTTTTCAATTTGATCTTAGTCATGAATAAAAAACTCTTTCTACCCCAAAGAGGAAAAAAAAAATGCAGCAAAAAGTGCCATATTCTCCTCCCCAGAAAAAAAAAGATTCATTTTTTTTCCTAAAAATTCATGATATCTGCTTTATATTTTTTCTGAAAATTCATGATATAAGTTAAAAGAATGAAGGTTTGGTGTTTTTCTACATTAGAATTTTGTTTTAAGTTGGTAAAATCTATTTCTTACTATAAGGTGGGTCAGAGCTCGACTATTCAGATCAGCTTTTTATTACCACGTGTGTATAAGAAAACTTAAGCTAATCATTAGCTGAACTATAAACCCTACTCATATTATGACACACATTTTAGGAGGATCTGGGCTTGTAATCCCATAATTATTCTAATAAAATGAAATGCATACACAAAGCACATAGGGTACACACTTTATATTTTCTGACTTTGTTCTTTTATCCTCTTAATTAATGTATAGATTCTTTTTCCCTGGACTACAGGGCAAAATATGCTATATCAGCAACCAATAAAAGCTTCAAACAGAAATGTTTCCAAGGAGATTCTCCTGACTTGTGTCTGGAATGACTTTTATTCTTATGAGATCTAACCCTCTGCACTAAACAAATGAACTTTTTAGAAGTATAACTTATAATTTCAGTTATAGATTTTCCAGGTGTTAATAAAAATGACTAAAATATTTTAAATAATGGAGAATATTCTTGTCATTCTGTGGCTTAGCTTTATAATTTCTCACATTGTCACTGGGGCCCCTGGTGTAGAAATCACGATTTTAAATGCCTTTTTCTCACATTTTAGAGATGATGCCATCTGAAGTGGCCAGGGATGAGAGGATGGACCTGCAGCCCCAGCCAACCCCACTGCTATGAGGAGACTCTCTTAAGTTTGTTCTTGGTTCTTAATTTCTGAGACAGTCTGAGAACCTGACTGTGCAGGAACAAGTGGAAGTGGTCTCCTTCATGGAGCTGGGTTGTATATATGAACTGATAACAGAAAAAGGGTTGGTATTATGTTCTTCACATTTTTGTCCTCTTCATAAAGACTCTATATCCATGGTATAGACACTTTCCTGGTATCTAAGATACTGATGTCACCCATTCCAGCGCCAACTCACTTTGCTAGTGGCAGCCTTCAACTATTTCTCATCTTCTCTCCTCTCTGGCTCTGCACCATGGGAGGTGCTTTCTCTGTTGGGTGAGCCACAGAAGCCAAGAACGAAGTATTTCTGGAGGCTTGAGAGGGAGAAAAGACCATGATTTCCAGGGACATGCAGACCCAAGAGCTACCACACCAAGGAAAATGTATGTATGAAAACAGTGGAAGTAGGATTAGGCTAATCTCTAGCATAGTTTTCTTGTTCTCTTCAGACTATTCCTGTATTCAAAATAAGTATAAAAGGCAGAATGGAGGCAGGAAGTATGGGCAATACTTTTTTTAACACACTGCTGTGTAGATATTTTGTCAACAAATGACTGCATAAATAGGCATCTGACTATTTTTAGTTGAATGCAATCCAAATTGAAACAGAAAGAAAACAGAGAAAACAGAGAAATATTTCTTTAGCTAATTTCATCATAAAGAATAAAATCGACAAAAAGAAAAAAACACATGATTTTTTTTTTTTTATTCAGAGGAGATTCTGTCAAAAAGATAAAATCAGTTGCCACAGGAAACTCTTCCTCGGTTGTTGATCCTGTAATGTTCAATGTTAAAATAATGGAGCAAAATACTTGCAACATAAAGTGTGAAAATTCACAATTAATATTTGTTACAAAAAAATGTCTCTAGGGATTATTTTTAAAACAATATTTTTAACAGTGCCTATGAAATTTCACTGACTTTCAGGCCTTGCTTTCAAATGTGAAAGTCCTTTTTATGGCCATTAATTGGTTAAATTTTCCCTTCCTCTCCAGGCAGCAAGGAAATAAAAACAAAAAACAAAAAACCAAAAAAAAAAAAAAAAAAAAGGGAGAAAAAAAAAAAAAAAAGAAAATGCTCTCTTTTCTGTGGGAATTAAGAATATTAAATTCCAAAGGAAGACAGGTTAAAGATTAAGAAAGGGATAACTGTGTCATGTAATTTGCCAGGCTTTGCTGGTGTCTGAGAAGCCTTAGTTTTGTCCTCAGCTGGTCTCAAAGGCTCTTGAAAGTAAATGCTGACTTGCCACCCTAATATTTCTTAACCACATCAGAGTGCATTTATCAACAAATATTACCTTGTTATTATGATGATCAGCGGTGCGGAGTCTAGTTGGAGACCTGTGGTTAGCAGTGTCCCCCAGAGGTCAGTCCTTGGTCCAGTCCTGTTCAGTTTATTCATCAACGACCTGGATGAAGGCCCAGAGTGCTCCCTCAGCAGGTTTGCAGACGATACGAAGATGGGAGGAGTAGCTGATACCCCAGAGGGCTGCGCTGCCATCCAGAGGGTCCTGGACAGACTGGACAACTGGGCAGAGAGAAACCTCATGAAATTCAACAAGGCCAAGTGCACGGTCCTGCACCTGG
>JAWLRI010000964.1:1495161-1507192 GCA_034781795.1 Crypturellus tataupa | reverse complement strand
GAGGTAGGTGGTGATGCTAGTTCCTGCTGTCATCCAAGTTTTAACTACTTTTCTTTATTAGACTGTTAGAAGTTACTTTCAGTTTGGCCAGACTGCTTGAACTAATATTTCCTATGTGCTTTCTGAAAATGTCCATCTATTTGTGTGAATGAGAAAATGGAAAATAAAGTATTTTCTGATATTAATGAGAATTTTTAAGAACCGGTTTTGGACCACTCACTCCTGTTCTAATAGCAAAAACTTGAAACTTTGCTAGAGTGAGACCTTTGTGAGAGGAGAGCATACTCTTCAGTTCCTTTAAAAATCAACCCAACATGGCAATTTTGGCAAGCAGGAGAGTATAACAATCTAAGTTATAATAATCTATAAAGGCTCTGGAACTGAATTTATTAAATTATGTCCTTTGGGCTTATCTCACCTTCTAAGACATGATCTTCATGAAACAATTTTTTCAGGCTGCATCCCCTTAGAGCTTCTATACTTGACTTGAATATAAATACATGCAGTTGAGTGTAGCTGGTGATAGAGATTAAAGACAAAGAAAACTGTCCTTAAATTCTTACTGCTGGCATCTCTAGGTTGCTGAATGGACAGACTTAAAAACTGAAATGTGAAACCTGTGTGATGTGTATGTGGTCAGAACTGACCTTTGCTTCGCTCCTAGAGCCAATCCCTCAGACAAACACATGGCATGCGTGCTGTATTAACTGGGGTATTATTCTAGAGAAAACGAATCTTTCTCCTGATGAAACCTTAAGGAGATCTAGTAATTAGATTGCTCCCAGACACAGTAAGTATTACAGATGAGAGCATGCCACATCTCTCTCCCTTTACCCAGGACCATCATACAAATTCCAAGTCAGTCTTCCTAGGGAGATCTGTGTCATACATAGCTCCAGCCAGGATTTGTAGCCAGTCTAATATATGGGAGGTATAATGGGCAGAGGAACAAGGATTGAGAAGTTTAATGACATCCAACCTGGATAAATAAAAGCACTTAACTTTCAGGGGGAGTCAAGCAATGTAAGAAAACAATTATCTCAAACCAAGAAGCTGCTTTGTTTAAAGTGTTTAGAAGTCTTTTGTGCCCATTTCACTGCTTCCTGTCTTCTTCCTAATAAGATTGAACAATTAAAATTAACTGTCATCTTTCTGGGTTTTTTGTTTGCTTGTTTGTTCTTATTGTTTACATTTTCTTTTTCTGAAATTTAAGATAATGTTTGCACAACTTTCTCATGAGAAGCTACAATCCTTGGTATACTTTATCTAACACAATTATGAAGAAAATAATAATTACAAATTTAAACAAAACATCTAAGGTTTACCAAATCTTTGAAAAATTGGGGCTCTTGATTGATAGTAATAATAAGGGTATTAATCTTAGTGATTAGCATTTAGATTGTTCCTTTGCCATCATCTTTCTACTTTAGGCAATCATTTTATTTCATCCTGTTTAAATTCCTTATGTGTATGACAAAGATACTATTATAATTATGGAATAAGTATGATAGGAATTATTGTAGTGTTCTTGATATTAAAATAGAGGGAGTAATGCCACCCATCAGAGGAATTGCAAAAATGTAATTTTATTCTATAAAACATTTTTAACCAATTACTAATATCATAATTCCAAGTGGTACTGTATCCAGAATCAAATGTAGCAACATCTTTAATGTCTGGAGCTTATTATGTTAGGTATATCAGTATGAACAGAGGTTGTATAAGCAAGGCAGAACCAGATATATAATTTCTACAACAACTGCCTTCTCTGGGAAAAAAAAAAAAAAAGGCAAAACAAAACTGAGGTTAAAAATCCAGTTTGAAAGTTCTCTCTTATTTTGCCTTCCTTGAGACATGAAAGGATGACATCTTTGCAGATTTTCCATAACTGCCCTAGAATATGTCAAGCAAAGAAAAGAAAAAGTTTATTTACTGCTTTAGGGTCAAAAAGCACCTTTCTTCTGCATTTCAGAGTTTTTAGTTTAGGAAGAAGTAACAAGCCATTTTACCAGACAAAATAATCTGTGCTAATCTGTGATGATTTATGAGTCAGCAGTGGTACAAGCAACTGTTATCTGCAGTTTTCCATACTGATCACACTGGCTGTTAGAAACCATTTCAGAATTTTTCCACCGAAGTGACTTGTTCTGAGTAATGTAGGGCACTGAGCCAGAAAAATATCTTTGGTGAGAATGAGCCTTTATCAACTTCCTCTGATAGCAACTGCACTACATGCAGACCTCATTTTCTTTTAAAAATAATAATAAAAATAATAAAAAATGACCAAAAATAAGAGTGCAAGTGGCTATCAGTGAGGTTATATTACCAAATATTAACAAATCTAAAGGTGTTGCTTACACTAAGGCTAGGTGCCACAATTAGTGAACAAGTCATGGCCTAACAGTACACGCACAAACCTGTACTGTAAATCAGTTGTTGCTGTAAGCACTTTGAATGATACTACATGGCAAAATTCATTCCTTCTTTCTCCTACTAGCCCTTAGTCTGCCTGCAGTCCTACAAAACACATATGCATATAATTAATCATAGAAGCACTGTGGATACTTCTGCTCATTCGGACAAAATAGATAAACATCAGGAGAGGAAAAATTTGAAATTACCTACTCTGTGCCTAAAGTCTTGACCTGGAATTGAATTTCTGCGTTTGAGTTCTCTTGCACTTTAATATTTTAGACACTAAAGAAACCTATCTAGAAAAAAAAAATGATTAATTAATAGTTACTATATATATATATATATATTTTTAGGATAGTAGCCTGCTTAATATTTTATATATAAGCTTTTCCATTTTGTGTTCATCCATTTCATTTTGAAACGTTGGGCAAATATATTTCTTTTGAGCCTACTTCTTTAAAATGTTCAGATAACACAATTCTTTTAAATACCAAGAGTGTTTCCTTTTCTCCAAAAGTAGCAGGATGGTTGACTCATTTAACTGATTTTCTTCATTTTGATATTTTTCCCTGTACTCGATTACTTCTATTTTGTCAACTATTTGTAAATGTATTTGAAACATAGACATGTTTTTGCTATATGCTTTCTACTTCAAAATTCCGACAAATCATGGCTGAGATTTTGTTGGGAATTAAGATTTCTTCCTTCCTTGTTTTAAAAGCCCTCGTGTAATAGCCTATATTCCCTTGGGAAAAGAGTTCAGCTGCCTTTGAGCAAACAGTTCACATCCTTCACCCAAAAACATCTCAATTAGCTCTCAGTATCTTGTACTGAACTGTATTTCTTGTATAGTAATTACCATGGTCAAGTAATGATGGCAACAGAAGCTTACTTAGCGGCTTCCCCAGCAGCTTCATGCCTGAGGTTCACCACAGTATTTCCATTTTATGAGAACACTCAAATTCTAGTGACAATACTATAAAAAGGATCCTTATGGTACCAGAAGTAGCTTTAAGCCAGGTATTTACTTCCTAAGGTATTACTCAAATGTTTTTATGTAAACAACTCGCAGATATTGAAGAGTATGATACTATAAAAAATACATATAAATACATAAATTGCTGTTACACACTTAGCCTTTCTAAAGAAATGTGATAAATATTATCAAAATTCAAACAATAAAATAACCACTCCATCCTGGAAAAAAAAAGTCTTTTTCATAACACTTTCATGTTTCAGCATTTCTCCAGAGAAAACTGAAAAAAATGTTATCTAGCAAGTGCTTAATTTTAAGTAGTTGGAGAGGTGATGGCCTGATGAAGCTGGGAGAATATTATTGTGAAGAGGCAGAAGGAGCTGAGGAAAATACTATTCAACAATTTAATCAACGCAAATGAACAGAAAAATGACTTAATTGCCAGACAGATTCACCAGATTAGTGGCTTGAGATGCTTTCTAGGAAAATAAGAAGAAAGGTTACATGGGGAAGTGATAAAATTTAAAAATAATTAATAATCAAATTAAGGATTAAATCATGAAATGGTAACATTTTTAATAGACATTTCCTGTGTCTATTTAAATGTTATATGAGAAAGTATAAGGAAACATTGACAGAGGTCTACCTGTACCAATATGTTTCACAGCAAAGTATTTATTTAACCTTGCTTTAATTTATGGAAGAGGGAAGGAGAACAGGAAAAGGAAGAGAGCAGACTTGACACCTTGGGTCAATTTTTCTTTATTCAAGGGTGGCCCAACAAAGCAATAAATGTTGACATTTGCAGTGGAAAAAAACTAGTCTTCTGTGTAAGTGGAAGACAAGTGGGAGGAAATGAAAGCTAAAAAAAAAAGTAGTACCCCGAATACCCTCATGGGACTGAATGGATTGAAAGAAGCCATTCAGATGCTAAGGGATATGAATTTAGATTAGCTCTTTTTGTTTGGAAACGCTGCTATGGCTACAAACATGCTAAAAAAATAATAAAAATGAATATTAAACATTAACTTAGGTTGCCACAGAATAGGTACCTCCACAAGCAAAGTCAGCCTTTACAGACTGAAAAGGATTATGCAGTACAAATAAATTACACATCTGGTAGCTATAGGGAAAGCATTACTTTCTACTCAGTGTTCAAATATATCATTGATCTTCTGGGTGGGATGAGCTAGTTCAATCCAGAAATGGAAAAACACCTATTTAATTTTTGAAAGATTTCAGAATCATAAAAATGGACTCATGACCTGTCTAACCCCAATTCCAGTTCCATCAGTTATATAAAATATTTCCTTTTACAACACTCTGGTAGTAAATAAAACTTTTTTTTTTTTCAGATTAAAAAAAATAAAGAAGTTTTAAAACCTCATTTGTTGTTTGGTTGCTTGATGTGATCTGAAGCAGGTATATTATGGACAATAACAATTCACCAATGTGTCCTGTTGGTATTTCTTACATTCTCCATTTGCATGTGTATTTGCAACGTGTGAAGATCCAGGATCATACACATTTCTGACCAAACTCCTCAAAGACTTCAAGAACTAAATAAGGAGAGAGACGTCACCTGTGTTTTATTTGAGAGAGTAAAAGGAATAGATCTCAATGCAGTTGAACTTAGTTGAATTATTAAAACTCTAAAGGAAGAGTTCACCACAAATGAGTATATATGTGTACTAAGTGTCCTGTCTAGAATAAATTAGGAGAACCATGACTACTATTCCTGCTCCAGGAAGACAAGACAAGACAAGAAGATAAACTGGATGAATACAGTAATGTATTTCAGACAAGGTTATTGACAGTCTTATGATGCATGAATGAGCTGGAGAATCCCTTTCTTTGCAGGAGTGAACTGGAGAACCTGTCTCAGACTGAGGTGTCAGTTGAACAGATCTGAAAAATATATATATATATATATTAGTGAGGGATAAAACCAAATGATTTTCAGTCATACTAAAAGCACTCAACAGTGAAACTGCCAATCTATTTAGAATATAACTTGTCACTCCATTTATCAGAGGAATAGAAAATATAAAAAGTGATAGATATTTTTTATAAGTAATAAATTCAAGTAGTCCAAGAAGATTTCTTAGTTTTAAACTAAGAAATTCAAGGTTAAAAAAAAAAAAACAGTGAAGTTTGTATGGGGCAAATTAGAAGAGTTGTTTAAAAAATAGTAGATCTAACTAAATAAGATAAAACTGGGGACATTCAATGTGGTTTTGTAGATGGAAGGAGTGTTTCCCAAATCTATTAGTGGGCCCTTTGATGGAACATATGATAAGAATCAAAATACCCTCACTAGAGGACCACTGTGTGCTGAGGTAAGATGATGGTGCTGTAGATAGAGCTTCACAAAGGAAGGAATTACTAGCAGAGTTTTGAGGTGTCTATGCTGGTACTTGTATGGTTCAGTGTGTTCATAGGAAAGGGAAGGAACAGAGGACAAAACAAATATTATTACAAAATATCATTATTTCAGTTTATGAAACTACGTTAATGCCTACATTGGGTTAAATGAATACTCCTCTTGCAAAGGCTGATTAAACTAGAAAAACACCATCAAGGCTGCAAAATCCTGTGGAAGAAGTGTACAGTTGATAAGAGTTTTTCTGCGCAGGGAAAACATGACTGAAAATATATGTAAAGGTATAAGGAATCAAAGACACTGAGAAGGTAAACCAGGAACAAGTAGTTGCTATTGCTTATAACAAAACAAACAAAAAAAAATTAAAAATAATGCTACTGGCCAGAAGTTTTAAAACAAGCAAATGAATTACTTTTTCAAAGATCCTTTGATCAACAGTAGCCACTGCTCCTGAATGTTAAGGCAGAGAGAAATAAAGATTGGTCCTTAGAGGAAATAGAATACTTGAGGGCTTCTGTGAACAAAAATGCAGACTGCCAGAATAAGGGAGTCCTTGTCCAAGTGGAACTCTTCTCTTATATCCTTCCCTTAAGTATCTGTTCCTCGCTACTGTTGAAATAGCCCCTGCTGAAAGAGCAGTTGGGGCAGAACCAGCCTAGGAAGTTAGTAGCTGTGTACCTAATTTCCCTGTGTACAGGGAAAGATTAATGATTGTTAAGTTATGCTATAGAACAGTTTCCATTTTAGTAAATGACTAAGTGAAATGAGAGTGACATCAGGCAATGTTATAGAAGTAAGTCTCCAGGTAACATACACACATTTATGCACATGGAACTGGAAAAAAATTAATGTATGGGTTCTCTACCAAATGCAGAACCAAATACTGCATGTCTGACAAGCAAAGTCACTGGAAGTACTCATGCATCTTGTCACCTTGTAATTGATGATCATTTATTCCAGAAAAAATCACACTGGCATGAAATTCTGTTACTGTTGTAATTTATATGGTTATAGTCTTGACCCAAGACCTTCTAAATCATGACATTGGCTAAAAATTCATTTGACATTTATAGTTCTTGATGTTTTAGTTACTGATATCCACGCCTTTGGATATTAGCTTTTTCTAGTTTTTCTCCTAATCGATCAGATTAAAACTTTAGGCTAAAAGACATGCTGGTGTGAGGCTCAGGCAAAGTGGAAGGCCCTCAGCACTTCACTACTTCAGCTTTTGTCAAATAGATTTTTTTTTTCTTTTTTTTTTAGTGAAAGCAGTAAAAACTTTGGGGAAAAAACAGACATCAAGATCAGATGAAGTTCAGGAATAGAGACACTAAAGGTTCGAAGCCTGAACTACTTTGAGACATTTTTGTTATTCATATCATAACAAGCCTATTGCTATATTGCCTTTCACAACATAGCTGTCATTAATGATGGCCATGTTTAGCCACATGTGTTTATCCAGGTTTCTTGCACAACTGATAACAGGGAAGACCCTCTATTTAGTTACTACGGCAGTAATACTGTCACTAAAGGTGTTCCTGCGATGGGTCCTCTCCGACATCCCAACCACTGATCCTCTGCTCCAAATAAATTAAATTGTAGCATCTGACACCAGGAACTCTAGATGGGCAATTCGAGTCAATACAGTCTATAGTCAACAGAAGATTCTCATTGATTTTAACTGAAAGATAGGACTGCGGTCTGGCCTGCAGTTTGGGCTTTGAAACAAATAAATGGAGTTGGAACATTGGATTTATTTTAAGTTGTAAAATTGATGTTAAATATATTTGAGGTTAACCATATGTTAATGACATTAAATGGAAGATTGGGTAAGACAAATAAATGTAAATGATACTTCTTGGAAGCGTTTAACTTGTCTGTAACTATGACAAGAAAGTGAAAATTCTCAAGATCACTTTTAATTTCTATATATAAATTAGTTTAACCTAATTGAAATGCTTCCGAACTTGATTTTAGCATATTTCTCTGCTTTTACCTTCAGCTTATTCACTTTTTATATCCTGCATATTCTATGCATTTAGTTTTCCAGTAAGTGACCACAGTACAGTAGTTTCCCAGCAGTGATGTAATATTCCGGAAATAGTCCAGGCTGAGTTCACTTCAAAACGTATTATATTTTCATTTTTTTTTCCCTGCAAAAAAAGGTTCCAGAATGTTTTAAGTTTTTATAATAGGAAATGTATAAAGAATATCACCATTTCTAAACTTATCCTATGCTTTACTCCTTTTGTGAGTGTGGAACCACCAGTACTTCTGCAGGTTTTTAAGGTGCTTTAATGAAGACCTAGATAAAACAAAATACCTTGAACTCTTTTGGTTAGACATAGGGGTAATACTCTTTCTGTGCCTAATCATTTCTTCCCCACCAAAAATTAAAACATGGAGGAATCTGAAGACTCGTCGTTTGCTTGGAAACTGGCAGAAAATACTTGTGATGTTAGTGCAGGGCTGTGTGGATAAATTAAAGTAGAAGCATAAAACATCTTTATTTTTTGGGAATTCTAGTTTACATTCTCTTGGACCCTGACTAAAGCACAACAGTATTTATAAATCAGTATAGCACAGTTATCTACATATTTTAAAGTGAAATTGGATTGTTTATTTCCTGTCACCCACAACCTGTCTTCTCTCCCTCACATTGCACCCATATTTCTCTTCTATTAGATGCTGAATTATGCTTTTATTTTTACAAATGACTGAGAAAATAAAGTTTTTATTGTGTAAAATTATAAATAAACATATAACTGAGTCCTATTTATTGGAAGACTTTCTCTGTGATGGGCAGAGACAGTCCTAGCTAAGGCCAAGAAAATGCCTGCTTTGGCTCAAGACTTTATTGTAAGCCATTCTCAAGCCAAGGACATTTTGAGGACCAGATCCAAGTCAGTATGGAGATGGCAGTGTATCATATTTTGTTAAAGATGGAAACTTAACAATTTAATTCACTTCATAATTATATAGCACATGTATTCCAATTACCTTTTCAATGTATTAGACTTCATTTTAAATTTAAAAGTATGCCTGTGAAAGAGGGTGAGAAGACAGAAGTCATTTTTTTAGAGACTGACTTTAAATTCTGTTCCTGAAAGCACATTATTTTTTTATATATCAGTTATGAGATGGTGCCATTTTTATTTCAGCTCCAATTTTCCCAGCTCATCTCTCATTTCAGATTCATAGGCACAAAAAAAAAACCCACATAAAATAACAAAGGTGCATCTTTGCGGACAGTATATTAGTAATGACTTATGCTGTTGAGTAGTTGCCATGTAGTTCTAAGTCATTTTGGGGAATTCTTTTTGTAAATAATATATTTGGAATGCAAGTGGGCTTCTTCAGGTTTTAAATGTTTTTTTCTATGTAAAAATATAGATATACATTATATGTAATGCTTAGTCCACCCGTTCCTGTCTTCCCATTTTATTTTACTTTACTTTATTTTATTTTATTTTATTTTATTTTATTTTATTTTATTTTATTTTATTTTATTTTATTTTATTTTATTTTATTTTTGTTAAGAGGGAAAATGTTATTTTATCTTTCACCCAAGTGTTCCAAAAGATTTTATACTTTTACATTAATTTTATTAATCAAATTTATCTGGGAAATGCATCTACATTTTATGTCTCAGTGAATACTAAAGAAAATCTAACTATATTTATCATATAATAAGAATTTAAAATAAAAATTCTTACAGTATTCTGTAAGATTCTGTCCTGATTTGAGATTAACACTATATGTATTTCAAAAGTCTCACTGAGGTATGAAAATAATATGACCTCCCTACTAAATCCTAAACTAAATCTTTCCATTTCAAAAGGTGTCTTTTATCTAGCTTCTGACCATCTTAGTAAGATGTATGCTAATTTTTGAGCTACCTATCATAAAAGCTGTTTATGAGGTCCAGTATCTTACTTGATAGGAAAAGACTGGAAAGGACTCCGCAGTGGCTGTAACAAGATACTTTGTTTTTGCTGCACAATCATAATTCATTTTTTGAAACCAAACTTTTTTTTAAAGTTGTTTTAGGACCAATTGCAATGTTAATACAAATCGAAAATACTGACTTGTATTTTGTCTTGTCTCCTCCCAAAATGTGACTCTGTACCAGCATGAATAGCAGAAGTCTTATATGTCACTTTTTAATATTTTTGGATGCCAGATACAGCTAGAAATATTGTTTCTGGGATAATTTTTATATCACAAAATGGAACATTTTCTATAATTCCATATGGTCCACATGAAAACAGCCTCAGTATATGTTTCATTAACTAACTATATTTTGTTGAATTGTTGAATTATCGTTAATGAAGTGCTAGCGTGTGATAACTACAATTAAGTATGTAAGCAAAGGCAACTGCTTATCATCTTTTACAATACTTTTAGGCTAGTTGTTCTACATTTAGGTGTCTAAAATTCGTAAGAATAATCTTCAAAACCTGCCTGGATGCCACCCTGTGCCATGTGTTCTAGGTGTGGACTAGATCCTCTCTAGAGGTCCCTTCCAATCTTATCCATTCTGTGATTCTGTGATTCTGTGACCGTTGGGTCATCTTTTCCATTTCCAGAAATGAAAGAGCATAGCAAGATAGCTAGTTATTAAGGTTTTCATAGATTTTTGAAAAACTTTTAGCTCAATAGCACCATAAAATAATTAATTCATTATCTTATTTGTTATTGCATAGTAATTTATTTAACAGGAACTGTTCTAACCTTTGGATAATAAGATAGTGAAAAGCTAACATTTATCTCAGTGCAGGTTTACATGAAACATCTTTCACTACACAGGCCAGCTGACCTTTGCTAAAAATACAAAAAATCTGTGTTCTATTTGCCTGTCATACACGAAGCTTCAGTGACCTGTTCTTGGATATTGAATTCACTGTGAATTATATTTTGTAGATAGAGGCAGATATATAATATTAATACTCAAAATGAAGGTTTTTCTTCAACACAGTTGAGCTAGGATGTAGAAAAAATAATACCTTAAGTCAAGAATAATGATAACTTTCAGCAGCTCATGCAAACCACTGGTAAGAAGCCAATATTAACTCAACAGAACATGTTTTTCATATTCTGCTAGCATTTCCTAGCTCTTACTTTCTGGTTGGAAAGAAAAGTTACACAGTAAGTCATGCTCTGTCTGCTTTATTTTTCTTTTTCATCAGTTAAGTTGAAAAATTTCTTCTTTTAATATACAAATTAATATTTTCTAAAAATAGTCTTATTGCTATCTAAACTTGTCTATTATGCACATGGGATGTACTGAGGGCATCCTAAGTACAGCATTTTTTTTTTCTCTTCTGCTAATGGAAAAAAATGAATACAGGTATACTAAGAAGATTTTCATCTCTCCTCCTCCTAAATTGCCTGGCAAAATTCTTCCAATTTCATTGGAAAGCAGAATTTGAATAAAAAGAGATTTTTCAAATCTGAGAACTAAAATATATCATTGAAACAAACATATTCAATTTGCATTTTATCATTAATATGAGAACAGTATGACAATTAGCATTTTGATAGCCCCAGAAGTGAAGAGCTTACCATAACATTCATTCACTTTGACATATTTATGAAATGTCATATTTCAGTGTAACTCTACAAATTAATAAGTATTAAAGAAGTGGTGTGAGTTTAGCAGAAAATGATGTATTCTTATCAGAAGTTCTCTAATTAAATTCTTTCTGTAGAGAATTATACATTAGATTTTTATGGCATATTAAGAGATAGAGTATTTTTGCTTCATGGCGCTTAGCTAGTATATCTAGTTGTCCACACTAATCTTTTTTAAAGTTTGTCTTTACCTTATTATGGCTAGTAGAGTCTTTGCTCTCAGAAATAGAAGTTGAACTATGTAATTAGGATTCAAAAAACAGAAATAGCACTATCCATGGTTCCAAAAATGATCTTTCTGTGAACAGGAGGATTTCTTACTCAAATGTTGGTGATGACCAGGAACCGCAAAATGAAGAGCCAAATCTCCAGCAAATCTGTAGGACACCCTTTAGTACAAATAGAAACAAACCACTATTAGTAAGGTAAATAACACGTACTAGAGAGCACACAGTCACTGCTTTCAACAAACACCAACCTTTATGTTTAACATCTTGCTCTGACATAGGCTTTAGCTAGTAGCAAATGATTTACAAAAAGAAGAAGAAAAGAAGAAGAAACAAGAGGGAGAGGGAGAGGGAGAGGGAGAGGGAGAGGGAGAGGGAGAGGGAGAGGGAGAGGGA
>JAWLRI010000964.1:1460071-1471291 GCA_034781795.1 Crypturellus tataupa | reverse complement strand
CTATAAGTACCTCAAGGGAGGCAGTGAGGAGGATGGGGCCGGCCTCTTTTCAGTGGTGGCCACTGACAGAACAAGAGAAAACGGCCACAAATTGAAGCACTAAAAGTTCCACAGGAACTTAAGGAAAGAATTCTTAACAGTGAGGATGACAGAGCACTGGAACAGGTTGCCAAGAGGGGTTGTGGAATCTCCTTCTCTGTACATATTCAAAACCTGCAGTCCTATAGCATGTGCTCTAGGTGACCCTGTGTGTGCAGGCAGGTTGGACTATATGATCTCTAAAGGTTGCTTCCAACCTTAATGATTCTATGATAGTATTTGACTAGATTTCAAGGAACCTTCAACCTTCAGTGTCAATGGCCTATTTGGAGACTTTTTTTTTTCTTTCCAATGCAAATGTCTTTCATCTTTCGGATTTACATGTGTAATTATCAACATCTTTTTTTCTTTTCCAATATCTTCACATAGTATTGCAAGAGCAGCAATAGAATAAAAATAATGATTATGTGGAGGTCAGAGCTGCAGAACACAATAACTTGGATGTGACTTGAATGGAACCAGGACTTGTATAACTGCATAAATAAAATCAGCCATATGATGCAAAATTTACTGGAATGTCAGGGATTAAATTAGAAGCTTTTCTGTGATGAAAGATCATCTTGATAAAGGATTTTCTCATGTCTATCACCATAGACTAATTTTCAATAGATCTGTCATGGAAAATATTTCGTGCTTGTTTCATGCCTTTTTATGCTGCAAGATGCCTTCTTATTGCCTCTACTTAATAACAGATGATAGTTAAATGATACCATTGAAGAAAAAAGTCAACAACAAAATAGAAAACAAAATGAATCAATCCCAATCTCATTTGTATAAGCTGTGCTGATTTCAGATGTGTCTGTCTTTCAAGAAGCTAAGGTCTCTATGCGATCTAGGTCCTGTAACCTACCTGAAGATTCAAAGTACCCTAAGGGGCAGATACGGCTGAATAAATTCTAGAAGAACTTGCTTCCTGGCCAAATCCAAGGGTAAAGAGTGCTAGGAACTGTTTATTTTTAATACTAATTACTTGGCTTCCTATTACAAGTCACCTGCATGCATTGTTCTATTTTACTGATCCAAGACCAGGTTCTCTTATGTAGCTAGTTGCTCTTGACTACTTATATTTCTATTTTCCTGAGCATGTATCTACATTGTTATATTTTTTTTTCCTCTGTTGATTATTTTTCCACTTGTGTGTCTGCTTTTACTTTACCAGAGTTGATCACCCAAAGTTTATATACGCTAGAAGAATGGACTTCTAAGTTAGAGCTTACTTTTTTTCCCCTCGAATTTGGCAATTCCTCGAAGCCCATATGCCAAACTTTGTGTAAATAGGAATAATCATGATGGTGCCTTAGCAGCCTACAGTTTAATTAAAGACAGGAAAAACAAAAACTAATTGTAAAACAATCAGAAATAGATTGAAGGCCATAATAAATATGCCATGTATTTAAATAGGCTCAATGTGCACAGTTTGTGCACAGCTCCAAATCATAAGTCCAATAGTTTGACACATGCTTTCCATGAAATCATTTGGTTCCTTAACACTTTATCTCCTTTCCTCCCCCTTGCTGCTTAGGAAGTTCTGCTCTCTGCCTGTGCCATACTCCTTCTGTGGGTCTATTTCTAGTCCCTCTCTTGTGTGCTTGCTTCAGCAAAGAGTAAACACGTTTGTCAGACTAAGGGGCAAAGCCTGTCTTGATACTGATTCTATGTGTAGCTGCAACAAAACTGTATTATCTGTTTTCTATGGGTATCCTTACTGTAAATGCCTTATAGCCTTTCATGTAGTGAATCTTTCATTAGAAAGGTGATCACAATCATTCGCTATATATGGATAAGTAAGAAGCTCTAGTACTGAAGATTTCCTAGCATGGCATCTCTGCAGTACATATTGCAAAAATGTTTTAGTTTCTGACAAGTTAGGGGTCTACTTCACCTGATTGCTGTCTTCAGAGGTGCTGCAGGCATCTTCCTTCTTTCATTCCATCGGAAGAGCTATTAACACTTCCTGGAATTACTCATCTGCTGACACTCTATCTCTGTCTTTATATAGCCAGATATGGGTCTAAAAAAAAGGTGTCACTATTTCAGTGGGGAATTAGTGCTTACATGAGGGGGTAGGCAGCATACAGGAAGGCAAGACAGAGGCAGTACTGTTTGGAGCAGGACTCAAATTAGAAAGGCTGTGTAAGACATCCTGTGTGTGTGTCAGTGGTGCAAAGCCCTAAGGCAGTGTTTGACTTGGTGCTCGCACAGCACTGCACAAAGATGTATTTCACAATGGCCTTCCAAGCAAGGAAGTTCCCTCTCATCCACAAAGACCGTTCCAGACGCGGGTCACCGGAGAGCAGCGCATGTCGCATGCGTTCCCTTCACCCGGGCGTGCTGGCTGGCGCTGAGCTCCCTTCTGCTGCCAGCCCCAGGACACAAACAAGAGCAGCACCCGGCTCCAGTGCCCCGAGGGTGCCGAGCTGACTAATGCGAGACCACGGGGCTGGGCTATGCCTTGCCATTATCTCTTGAGAGAACACTCTGCACTGAAACTGCGCAAGGAAAAACCATGACAACTAAATTAAAAAAAAAAAGTTCCCATTTAAAGAAGGGCAGGGGGGTTGGACTAGATGACCTCTAGAGGTCCCTTCCAACCTTAGGCATTCTATGATTCTATGATTCTATATCCCAGCAGCAGCTTTCCTTTGAGGAAATTTATATTTGATCACTTCTCTGACTTCTTTTTTCTAATTAGTTTCAGATACGTATTGTGTCTTTGCTAGCTCTTTGCCTGAGGCGCTAAGAACCACTTTTGTAAATTGCACTATAATTCATTTAATTGTTGCTTATTTTCCATTGTAATATGTTACTTTTCCTCTAAAAACCCGTGCTTTGTTTTCTTAGTTGAACTAAGTTTACATATTTTCATATATATGAAAATAGCTCCCATTTACAGAATAAATGTGTGAGCTATGTTTCAGCTTTTAAGACAGAAAATAAAAGCTGAAAGAAGATACATGATTATTTTCCTTAGAAATGTGGTCCTCTTCACCATATTAAAAGACAACCTAAATGCCACAGGGTTTGTTTTCATAACAAATATACGAGGTACATGCAAGTCCTTGCACAGATCATGTTTACAGAAGTAATCAAAGTCCTTTTACTTCTTTCATCTGCTTAATGAACTTGTTTCTATTTTCTAGTATATTGTTCATTTTCCTCATATGCCATACCTTTGAGGATGCCCATCGCTGAAGTCTTAGGAAACTTTTAAGTTCAACAGGTTGTTCTCTTAGTTCTCCAAGAAATCTAATTACCTAAAATTTCCAATTAAACCTTAAAAATGTCTTTCTAGGGCATTCCAATTAAAAATAAAAATGTTAACCCCTAATTAGTCTTGATGGAATGTTATTTGCATACATTTGAAGGTAAATCTAAGCTTTTCAACTAAAAAAGGGTTCTTGCTTTCACAGAATCACACAGATTCTTGCTTCTACTATAAAGCATATAAAACACCTTAAATAACTCTTTGAAATCAGAAATATTTTTATAACTGTATTAAATAAGTTTACTGATAGTAAAAAGTGTGAGACTTTGAAGGATCCTTTTTTTTTTCTGAAAGTGTCAAAGGAGTCTATAGTGTCATTCTAAGCTTTTATAAAAAGGAGAGTTCTGACAATGCTGGAGACCTGGCAGTTTCCAACATTCAGATAGTGTCTTAGGTTCAGTGGAAACTTTCATCTTGCACTGTGTCAGTACCTATATCTTGCAGCTGTTTGTGCTTGTTTTAAGCCATGTAAATATAATGTAAATTAAAGTGGGTGCTTGTTTGGATGCTTGTTGGCAATATATTTCTTTTCATCAGAGAACCACCAACTTTTCTGTTTCTTTTATATCCAACGTAGGAAATGTGTCAGAAGACTAATATAACATGAGGCAAAAATCTAAGCAAGATTTTGGAAACAAGAAACATAAATGCACCTCTTTTTGATTTTCATTCATTTGAAAGAATACCTTTAGTCCCACTTAGTACCTTGTATACAACATGAAACTGCTTACTTATAACTCTCAAAATAAACTTTCCTAACCAATTTGGGAATTGCTCTTTATGAATCTTAGATGGAGGCAGTATACATTATACCAAGTGCATTATACAAACCCATATTATTCCGTACAGAAAAACATGGCTTGGATTTGGCATTTTATTGGCTAGCTGAAGGAAGAACTGCAGAGCTGTCACAATATGTGCCCTTTTCTTCTACATGTATTGGGTCTGTGGTTGAGCGTGCACAACCTCATTGTGGTGATCCCTTCTGCTGACATGAATTGCTCTGACATCTTCCTCTTCTCTTGCTTGAAGGCGAAGTGGATATATACTGTTATCAGCTATAGGAAGAGAGGTTCAAGGAAAGTATTAAAATAAGGAGAGGAAATTAAATGGTGATTGGAATATAGTTCATTATGCATCAAAAAGTTCAAAGCAGCAAAACCAAAGACAGGTATAAGCATAGGTATATGCATAAGCATAGCTACAAACTTGACTGCATTGAACTGAACTTGGCCTTTGACACTGCTGCTTTTTCTTTAAAAGTAAAAGGTTTTATGGTGTTGCAATATTAACTTTTGTAGCAGGAATTAGGTTAAAGTTGCTTCAAAGAATTTGGTCTAATTCTTCAGATACTGCTGCCTTGATTGCTAACATAATGAAGAACAAGTTTATACTATTAAGAGTCAATGACTGGAAACAAGAGATTTAATTTGTAACAATAAAATGAAGATAAAATGGTTTAATGTTGATTGTTTTAATATCAAATACAAGTTATACCTTGCAAAAATTCTGTTGGTTATTTTGCGTATTTTCTCATCTTTTGAGAAACATGCAGAGGTGTTCTCTAAAGCAAGTGTTCGCTCTGCTGAAAAGGTGGTAACTTGTGATGTTCACAGCCTACTTAAATGTGTATGACATTATGGAACTCCATCAGTGCTAAAGTACACAAATACTTATATGACCATCTACAATACTTCTCTCTTATGTATCAGTTTTCCTAATACTGGGAAAGGGATATTGTCTTTTAAATGGACATACAGCTGGAGATTCCTTTATGACAGGTAAATCTAGATTTTTATACAGGAACATTAGTTCATCAAAGTGATTTAGGTAGCATGAAGTAGCACAAGATTATATCTCAAAATTAGAAGAGAATCAGCAGAAAGATACAGCATTCCCATACAGTGTCCATGATGCTGCTATATGTGCTGTTTTTAATTAGCTCTTGTTCACCTGATGATCCTTATGATCCTTTCTGAAGTTGTCCACATTTCTCTAGAATGGTGCTCTTCTCAGCACATGGCAGCATTCTTGCCTCAAGATCTTGAAGAACACTACTAAGTGTAAAAATCCCAAGGCACACTATCAAAAATGCAGAATTTTGCAAACTATTAATGTCTTTGTTATTTAGTATTAAGTAATACACTGCACTAGGCAGATGTCTGGAATGCTTCCACTGTAAAAAGATGGTATGAATTTTGCACTGGCTTCTTAAAGCTTGAAAGACTTCTTTCAAAATTTTTAACTACCTACCTAGTTCCAATGGCTAATCTCATAGATTTAAATGGAACTGCACAGGTGTTTAGCTTATAAGTAACAAAATATGACACTTACAAAGTGATTCTGCTGCAGAAAACTTTCAGTAAAATAATTCCACAAATAGTGAAATTTTGGTCTCTGTAATGAAGTTATCCTGTTAAGGCCAGCTGACTTTCAGCAGTATACATTTGGAGTAATTGTAGAAATTATAGGAAGAATTTGGCCACTAGAAAGAGTTTTTCTTTATACTGAGTAGAATAGTTTTTTTGAGTACTTTGACATTTTTATAGATCTCCATTGGTTTTATTCTTATTAAATTTTATAGCACTGTTCCAAAAGAGTACATCATTAGATTGCTGAATGATTAAACCACTCAGGAATCTGAAGCAAACCTATGAAATACAATAATCTACTGCCCATAAAACCATCATCCACACTATTGTGATCTTTTTTTTTTGTCTGTAGTTATGTTAGCCCAAGAAGGGTTTTATTTTGAAATCTATCCTGAAATCATGGCTTATATCTGTCTTCATAAATACCTTTTCTTGATGTAGTAATGAACGATGTTTACTAATGTTTTCCTACCGATATAAAGGATTAAACTATTTAGCTGTCTCATCACAAAGACAAAAAAAGAAAACTACATGTGAAAAATGAACTTCTTATCCTGCCCTCTACTTGACTTCTTAGTTTAGGCTATGTTTTCTGTCTCGACTATCTTCTATCCTCTTTTTTATTGCTCAGTTCCTCTCCAACTGCAAAAGGCACTTGAAGACAAAACTGAGATCTGCATTTTTAAAAATGCTTTGCAGGTCAGTGTATCATTTCTGGTAAACCTTTGTTAGCACCACTGTGATTTGAGCAATATTTTCACTGTTATAGAAATAAAGAAAGATGACCAGCTTATAGAAAACAAGTTACATTTCCTGAACGGACAATCAGATATGAAAAAGAAAAAGGCAAAAATATATATGGAGAGTATCATAAATAACTCAGATGTCAATTAAATGTTTACAGGAAATAAATGAAAGTTTATATATAGATCCCTTATTTCTCAGGTCCAAAAGAAGATCCAGTTCTGTAGAATCTGAACTGAAATTCTCAATAAATTTGCCATTTCTAATACTAATTTTACAGTTTCTTTCTTACTCATTTCTATTTCTACTGTGACTGATATGAATCAATGCTTTCTGCTCATTCTTTGATGTTCTGGGCTAATGACAGATCTCAGTCTTCTGCAGTAAAAGCAGCTCCAGGTACAGAAAATAGTGCTGACTCCATTGAAATACAAAAATGACACATGATGTGATATGTCAGGACTGAAACCATGCAAAAACACTACATAAGGCCTGGTTTACCTCTAGTTTTTTTGTTTTTTTTTTTAAAAAAAATAGCTTCATAAAGCTGGAAAAAATACCTCCATTTTAATGGATAGTAAAATGTGGTACGATGTGTTTAAATAATGTTTTATTTGGGTAATTAGGATTGAAGTACAGACAGACAATAGAGAAGTCTGGCCCAATAATTAGTCTCAATTGTTTTTAGTGATGAAAAGATGGATGAAATGAGAGGGCAATCCAAGTGCAGCTATTTGTTTAAAGCAGTCAAGAAGTCATGCAATTACTAAGTGTTGTAAACTGTTAAACTGTAACATGCTCACCCTTTCTGTCCCATGTGAATCTGGCTGGAAAGCGGAGACAGAACAGCTAATTTTCTTATAGGACTTTTTCACAACTTCTACATATTAGAAACAAAAACATAGCACTAAGTAAATATTTCTTTCCTTTTTTTTTTTTTTTTTGAAATACTAGTTATACTGGAACAACTTAATTTCATATTACTCTTGTGCAATTCACAGCTTGATACAGTAAGTGATAATTATGCAGAGTAATGCAAACCAAGGCTACAGTTAAGAATTAGGATTTCAGTTTTGCATGTAGCTCTCTCAGATCTTTATATTAATGTAGAAATAATAGATTATATTTGATTTAATGAGCTTTGTAATAAGCTAGGTTATTCTTTAGGATTTATTTCACAAAATTTAGTTTGTCTTGACTAGAATATTTTGAAGACAAATACTTGATTGAATTTGATGAATTATTAATCTGTTCACACTGTTAATCCCAGCTTTAGCAAAGACATAAGCTTCTACTATGATTATGAAAGCAAATGTTTGTTACTTTGCTACTTTCTTAAATTTGGAAATAAATTAGTAATATAAATATAATTAAGCTTTTTTAGAACTTATGAGTGTGAAAGTGTATTCGATTTTCACTTTATAATATATAAAATACTTAACAGGCCATTTTTGCCATTTTTCAGATCCAAATGGAGATCTGTTGATATCTTGAAGATCTTTTTTTTTTGAGTTAGTTTTTAGTTCAGTGATGTACGTGTTTTTTATCTTAAAAATAAATTTAACAAAATATGTAGTTAACAGCAAACACTTCATTCACTTGCTAATATCTGATTGTGCAGTGACAAATCCATTAAACCTGAAGAATAGATTCCAGTTAACTTCTTATTAGCCTTTAGATACTGTAATACTTTAATAACTAGAAGAAAAGCATGACAGAAAATACTTAAAAAGGTCTTCAAAGCCCTAGAAAAACTTAAAGAAGTTTTTAGTGATGCCATATGGCCAAATAGAGGAAGATGCAAATATATGGAGGCTAACAATTTATTCTGTAATTTGTATGGTTGGGTGAGTTTGTTTTGCTGACTATTAGAGCCAACTATTTTTTTAAATATTTTATATTATTTATATGTTTTCATTTACATTATTGTTTTCACTACTTTTGGAATTTTGCAAAATATACAAATATAATAATGAGATAAATTGATATTAATATATCCCATCAGTTTCTGTTACGTTTAAAAGCAGAAACAGGTCATCTCTATGATGTAAATCTCTTTTCTCAGAAATATTGACTTGTTCATAAGAGTACTGATTTGTTCACAGAAAATTAGTATAAACCTAGTCAACTCAGATTTAATAGTCTGATGGCTTCCGTTTTCCTAGAAATGTGATTAGTCATTCCAAAATATTAATTGAGATAGCTCTTGTGAACTGTTTCTTGGCTATATATAGAATGTATAATCTTATCTATTCGTATTTCATGTCAGAGAATAATTAGGAAATCAATAAAACGAATGATGACTTGTCTTAAAAGCATCTTTTATGCAGAGTTGTCTTTCTCAGTTTTGTTGACTTTCTCTGAAAATAACTGTCCTCTAAACAGTGGGTTTTTCTCCCCTTGTCTGCTCTTGCTAGCAAGGTTTATTACAGAGATAAAGCAGTCTAGACTCCAAAAAAATCCGACTTGTGTTCCTAATTCAACCACAGACTTTTATATGACCTTGAACAACTCATTTATCTGATCTTCAAAGGCATTTGGGAGGATAAAACTAATCAACGTGATGCCTTTAGATGCTGTAATGGTACAGTTACTCTATGATACTAACGATAGCCGGTAGCATACTATTTTTTTGGATGGGAATGGGGGAAAAGAACAAACATTTGAAATAGGACTGTTTGGACATTTAAGTTATTCCCTTATTGCTTAGATATTAGTTTTTGCCTAGTTTGTCCTGCCTCTGGCATCTGTATAGATGGTACCCAAAATGCAGCAACTAAGTTCCTGTATAAAGTCTTTTCAGTTAAAGATATTATTAGATTCTAGTGATCTGCCAAAATGACCTGATTATCCTGATTGCAAAAACTGTTAGATATTGTTGAAAGATAGAAATCACATTTTCCATAAGAATGTGTCTGTATTTCATCTGTCTGCTCCGTGTGTGCTTTAAATAGCTGCATCACTGTGCAAACTCCAGCTACTACTCTAGTACACTACTATTCTCAGCGTATCACCTCAATTTTTCTTTGGCAATTTTCCTCAACACATAGCAGACAAAGTGCACCTTTATCTAAACCATACTTGGAAATTATGAAAGCAAGGCATTATTATGTAAGACATCTGTGTAACTCTTTCTCAGTAATACAGGCTTTTAGTAGAAATATAAAAGCAGAAAGGTATTTTCAAAGTATTTTGAAGAGGAATCTATATTAAACCCAGATCTGTTCTACAAAAGAAACAGGTTTTTGGGATAACTTTTGGCTAAGTTGGGAAATGGCACTAATAGAAACAGAAAAGACGTAAGAAACTAGTACAGTATTAAAATCCACAATTTAGTTACTATGCATCAGTTCTGTGGTAACTAGATTTGCATGAATGCATTACAGAGTATCGCAATATAGGTTACTATATTTCTTATGTCCAGTTCAGCAAAATCTACTTGTATCTGAGACAAGGCTATCTCACAGACATTAAAGACATAATTTGATGATGGTTCACTTAAATCTTGTTCTCCTTCTACTATTGTAAATCTGAATTAATACCTCTGAAGATAAGTGAACTTTAGCAGAATTTCTTTGCAGTTAGTGTAATTTACAGCAATGAGACAACCGTTAATTCTTTTCTTCCATTGAGAAAACAGAAAGAAATTTATTTACCGAAACCCAACAATTTCCTAAATGAGATACTTTAGCTCCACAATCCCGGTATTAATATGATTGCTGAATTTCTGTGGCCTCCCATTTTGCTAGCAGAGGTTGCTAAATCAAGGATCCCATGGTCTCTCTCTAAAAGGTATTGCAGACCTATGAAATGTTCAGCTTTTTATGGTTCATTCTGAATAGAATGGGAGACAGAAATGTATTTAGTGGTAAAGCAGAAGTGAAGTGTCGCAAAGCGGGAGGGGATCAGTAATTGAGCCCTCTATTACTTTTCTCTGGGATTTGTTCTGAAGATTGGACAGAGACTTTTGACTTTTTCCTCCTACCTGACTTTAAATACACTGTAGAAAATTCTCAGCGCTCCTTGAAATGGAAGCTTGTTCACTGATTATATGTATAAATGTGAAAACACCACCTTATTATGCTATATCTAGATCTGAAAGTGAAAGTTACCAAGATGAGATCCAGTTTTCATTTCCTTCTCCTGAGTCCTGGAACAAAAGGAAGCACTGAAGAGATATCTGTAGTTGGGGAGATCTCCACTGGCCATCTCTGTCTGCAGGCACAAGTGAGCACACTGCATACATTGTAGTGCAATCACTATGAGGGAAGTTGCTTTCAGACAGAAAATGACACAGATATTTCTTTACTGATCAGTGTGAGAGGAATTTTGGAGCTTATAGAAGTCAAAGTTGTGTGCCAACTCTAGCAGGGTATTTTATGCTCCCCTGCTTCTATATTGATTTTGTTGACTCAGACCATCTCAGATTCTGTTGATCTTTTCCACTGAAAAGGGATGACTGATTTTTTAATACTCTGATGAAATTGTGTAAAAAAAAAAAAATGCTTGATTGATTAGATGGCTTACTGTCTGCGACTCTACATTTTGGCAAGGATGCCTGTCTTGGTCTTTGTCAACAAAGAGATCAGTTGCTTCCTGATTCTCACTGCTTGTCTCTGCCCTGTCTGTCAAATATGTTGTTAGCAGAAAAAAATGTTACACTTTTTCTCTTTTCTTTTCTCTTTTCTTTTCTTTTCTTTTCTTTTCTTTTCTTTTCTTTTCTTTTCTTTTCTTTTCTTT
>JAWLRI010000964.1:1428411-1459971 GCA_034781795.1 Crypturellus tataupa | reverse complement strand
CTTCTCTTCTCTTCTCTTCTCTTCTCTTCTCTTCTCTTCTCTTCTCTTCTCTTCTCTTCTCTTCTCTTCTCTCTTTTCTCTTTTCCCTTTATATTCCTTTTCTTTTCTTTTTAAATTCAGACTTTCCTTTTTCAGACCTACTATTTCAGCTATTTTCTGAGAATATAGCTACAAAGCTCTTTGGCAGATGTTGAACACTAAGGACCTAAAACTCATGTGTTATAGGAGGATTTTTAATGTCATCTCTCGGTGGTAATGAGAATCAGTGTTTTCTTTAAACAGTTTTTCTCATTGTTTAAAACACCAGTCTCTCATATCCATCTAATGTTTGTATAAAGGAAGAGTCTTCATTTATTTTTAAATCTCTTATAGGACCTACCATTTCTAAAACTCTATTTATATAGCACTTTCTTACTTTTTAGGGCAACTGCTCTGATTTCTCAAGCACTGAGTCATGGCCAAAAAAAGCTGTAAATAAATATGGTTGTCTTTTAAAAGTATAGTCAGGAAGGTGTTAACACCAGTCCTTTGACTAGAAAGTTACCTCATGGTTTGTACATTTATAGACATTAACATTAATGGTTCATTATGATAAATGAGAGATATTAGAATGATACCTTTAGTATTCCACCTGTTGGCACAGTCCTTCACAGTCAGCAAAAGGTCAGGAATTAAGGGTTAGGCCTAGGAGAGTCAGAAAATGTGCTCTTCCCCAAAGTGGGCTCCAAGCCCAAGGCACGGGCTGCCCCGGGGACCTGAGGCCTTGCCTGATTTTCTGCTGTTGGTGTTTTTGCTGGACCAGCATAAGTTAATGCTCAACTTAAAGTGCTCAGAATGAAATATTCTCCTTTCTTCATGTCAAAACAAATGTATACATGATCCAGTAAAGAGTTTTGTGAGATACATATACTCCCCAGTGTTGTTTTACCTGGCATGTTTACTAAAGAAAAAGTAACCTGCAGATAACAAGGCTTAAAGTTAAAAGCCTGATGATTAATCCACCACATCACCTGTCTTCCCAAATTATGCCTCTTTATCCAAATAACGTATTAAGATTTTTGTTTGATCAGTCCTTTCCAGGATAGGCTGCTGAATCTAAAGGCAGGATTTCTAGCAAACTGGTTACTTATTGATGTGCTGAATGTTTTGTTACTGCATAATACATTTTATCATCTGGGTACTGCCACTGCCAAGCGTGTGAGGCTGCTTTTGGGATCGGCTTGGGTGTTGGCTTCGATAAGTGAAGCACGTAGAGCAAAAAAACGGCATGGTCAGCAAGGCCAGTGGCAGAATTACTCATGAGTGAATACTGACATTGCAGGGAAGATAAGTGACTTTTATTTACTGGTTCCCTGAATGAAGCTATAGCTGTGCTGTGAACCTGTGTGCTTACTCTGTGGAAGAAACTAAAGTGTGAGAAAGGAAAGTATATGTAATAGCGAGGCGGCCTAGGTCACAGTTGCTTTGTTCCCACACCCTGATGCAAAGATGAAGGTGAAAGAAGTAAATTAAGGTTGCTTTAAGCTAATTTTGCAATCTTTGTTAGGGGGATCAAAGTTCTTAACTAACTCCCAGTCTAAGTATCACCAGCATGGCACCTCCTGTGACATTATTTACGGCTTTATATATCTCTCTTCTGCTCTTTCTCATTAGCTCTCTGTAACGGAATAAGGGAACAGCACAATTTTCTCTGGTTACAGTTCTGATATACCCTTCCTGTCACAGCTAGGGAAGACTGCTGAGCCATCCCTTTCCATTAGTTATATCTTTTTCAGAGAGGCCCAGGAGCTGATTACATCCTTTTAAGGCCTCCTTAGTCTCATAGAATGGCATGCAGAAGCCCTGGAATAACTGGGAATAGAGCCTAAGAGCAGGAAGCCACAAGAATAACTATTGACTGAATTTCCAGTCATGCTTTCAAAGACACTGTCTCTGTTTCAGAGTCTTCTTTGTGAATGAGGCACAAAAAAAGGCTTATTATAATTGTATCTTTAATCTTCTTAAAATGCTCAAATGAGGAAAAAAAAAAAAAACAATCATAATATTGGCAGTATGTTTGCTTGTCTGAACGCACCTACAAGCTGATTCCTGCTTTTCTACAAAGCAACTAAGCATATTTATCAAAAAACTTATGCTGGTTGTGAAACTCAGAGTGGAGCAGCCCCAGCCACCGCCTTACATAAACTCTGTGCCGGGCACAGTGGACTCCTGCCACTGCAGCGTTTGTAGTAGTGAGATTGCCTCTCTGACCTACTTTTCTGTTGTACGCATTGGGCCCGGCTCTCTGGAGCATTTGATCATTTTATATCTTTCCCGTGCCACAAAGCTACCCCGAGCCATCAAGGAAGGATCCCTGGAGCCTGGAGACATCCACACGTGTCTTAAAACTGCATAACAACTCCACTATCTCGTTTCTTGCTGTAGTCAGCACAGAAGAGGTAGTAAGTGTGTCCTAAAGTAGACAATAGTTCCTTAGATTTATGGTTATTCTTTCCTCCTGGGGTGTGTGGGGGATGATCTAGCACAGAAGATTAGATATATAAAGAGTATAGTACTCACAGATGCACAGTTCTTGCCCATAATTTCCTTGGATGATGTGTATGAAGGGGAGTAATACATGTGGGGAGACAGCTTGGGCAGATAATGAGAGAGTACCTGGGGAGACAATAAAACAAAAAGATGTTTCATATACTTAAAAAAAACTATGCTATGAAAGGTACAGTCAGAGATTATGCAGAGTCTTGTAACAGCTGTGTTCAAAACAAACCCAAAAGCTGTGCCTGTGAAAATTTTCTCGGCAAAAGGGAGAGGAAGTAAAGAAAAATCTAGATGTAGGTCTGTATTTTGGTCTAGTAGATATCCAGATCTATGAAGATGTCTGATCAAACCTTGTTTTCTGCTTAACAGAGCTATGGAGTCGACATCTCTTACTACCTCCCTTTTTGAGCTGCTCCAGACAGTTCAGATATTAATGTCTGCCTTCTAAAGTTATTTAATAGAAAACGTTTCTGTTCTATAGAGAGGGCAATTTGCTACCTATGGCTTCTGCTCTATAATTACTTTGACATGTATCATAGTAAATTACTATCATCCTGATTAGAGTCAAGATTTTGTGCTTTATAATGCTAAATTATTTGCAGGGTAGCTGAAGGAGCCTACTAAATATATATAGAAGATATAGTGACTTCTATGATAAGGTATAGGAGAAGTTAAATAATTTTATAGGAGATTCAGTATCTAACTGGCATGCTACAACTACCTTCTTCAAAAGTCATTTACCAGGGGCAAGAGCAAGATATATTTGCAGTGTTTTTGTGCTGTTGTCGGTGTAATATCCAAGTCTTGCAGACCTCATGATGCCCTCAGGCTTTTGTATATTGGGGCTGGGCCTGATTGTGGCTTGATTTGCTGTAATGAGATTCTTCCCACTTCATACGTTCACGAGCGAGACAGGGGTTGCCCATCCTGCCTTGAACATGCATCACAATGTGGCATGCTCTTAGGGTGCCTAAACTGGAAAACTAGTTTCCCTGGGCTCCTCTGCAGAGAAGGGAGAGCGAAGAAGAGGAAACCTGCTCGCGGAGGAATGCATGGACATCCTTGCTGAGGGATTCCTGTGAGAAGAGGAAGAAAACATCAGCAGGGAAGAGGCTGCGCATCAGAGGCGAGCTTGAAGGCAGCTGATCTTTATACCCTGCTGTGATGAGAGAAACAAGGCAAGGAAACCTTGGAGATGCTTGATGGGTGTTTTTCCTAGACCTCGTTCGCATGTGCTGTTTAGCAATAAAGAGTACTTGGGTTGAGAAAACCTTCTGTAACATTTTACCAAAAAGCTGGCGAAAGGAGGCCCTCTCTTTGGGTAGCAGCACAGAATGTGGTTGTACACAATGATCTGTTCATCTTTTTTTTTCTGAAAACTCCCCTCAAGAGCTTATCCCTTAGAAATCAAATAAAGAGATAGTATTGCAATATAACTGCTCTGTGGAAGCCTAAGAGGACACAGATCCAGTGTGGTAAGACCTAAGCCAACTGTTTTACAACAACTGGTTATTTACCAGGCTGTTATCTTGGCTATAGAAGATATTTGGTACTGTTATTTTTATTCTCCACTTGTGTAGACAAGCCTGGCTCTGATTTAAGACATTATGGCCAGTCAGATTTGAGACAGAAATAATAGCTAGGGGGTTAAAATCAGGCATGGCTGACAGTCATTTAAAAAAAAAAAGTCTAAACATGGATTTATTTACCTGAAAGTTTTTAAACTCCCACATTTCTAACAAAATATTTTGATTTTTCTTTCTGCAGCTCTATCAGCTAACTGATCTAAACCCCCAGGGACAGTTGTGTTTATATCACATAATATTTTTCATACGTGTCCAAATGGTCTATGGCTCAAAACATCAGAAATTTCAAGTCCAGGACTGTCTTTAGATTTTCTGCAGAGTCAAGCCTGGCCGCTCATACCAGACTGCATCCTAGTTTGCCACCTGCTTCTTTGTTAGTGGAGATACACTGCAAACCAGTTCTCTGCATTTATGAAAACTGGAAAGACAAAACAATCTGTTCCCTGTTCCCCATCTCCCACTGTGTTACTCATCTCCTCTGAAATTTGAATCATTCAGCAATCTGCATGACAGTGTGGCCTCAACTGTAAGGGGAGGCAGGGAAAGTTCAGGAGGGCAGAAGTAAGCAGACGCTGGAGGGGTCTGGAGGAGAGAAGCAACTTCATAAATTGCATTTGCCAGGAGAACAATGTTCACGTGATTACCCTCCCACTCCCAATTTCTGCCAGTAACTGCCTGTTAACAGGGGATGCACTGTTCGACAAGGTCAAAGATGACCACATTGCAGATGTCCAGAATATTAAAAGCTTTTTAATGCTGGAGTTGGATTCTTATTCAGCAGCAGCTGATAGCAACTGAAGTTCAGGTGCCAGAAATGAAAACCACAGACTTAACCTTATGTTGTTTGTCGAGCAATCTACTGCATTTCAAACCAGCGAAGAGGGATATTGAATGGAATGGGATATTGAGGACACGGCTGGATGATGATTGCACTGGCCACATAACTGCTGGAATACAAAAAACTTTGAGAACTACTCAGGGATACTGAGAGCTTTCTATTTCCCAATTCCTTCCAAGTTTGCTAGTAAAGACAATATTGCCTATTCACTTCTAAACTTGAATGCTTGCTCAATCCCAAGTCCCATGAAAAGGGTCTAGAGGGAGTGAATTTTACAAGGTTTCTTCATAATTACTTGTGTTTTTGAAAGTTGTGTTTAGTTTACATTAGTTCTTATATTGACCAAAGACTGTGAAAGAACTTGAATCTTTGATATTGAGTGGCAATATGGTATGATGATGGTATATATAAGTAAAGTACTGTTATTTATTTAGATATAGGCTGTCAATTCTGTACCATGTATACATGAGATAACTTAAATACTGTTCAGGACAAGCTTAGATAACCCAAGGAAGAAGTTCCATAATCATGTGTGTTTCTCCTATTCCCCTTTATCCTGAATTGAACCCTATAGTTGCCTACTTCACTTCAGCTATTTCCCAGCTCTTCAGATCATGAACTCCTTCTATTTGGATTTTATTACCAAATGGAAGTCTTCAGAATGGTCAGGATCAATAAATGCCTCTGCAGGACATGCCAAATGTGTTGCTTTGCTGGCAAGTTGTAAGGTACCAGCCCAGGTGTTGCTTAGTCCCAGACAAAAGTTTTTGCAGAGAGAGAACTGAGAGGGCACTCTTATGGTCCTGGGGAGCAGGTTCCCACAAGAAAAGGAAATATAAAACACTTACTATTTTGCATGTCTCTTCCTCCAATTTTATCAGTAATTTACTTACTGATACTGCATTTTAACTTAAGAAGGAAAACATTTGCTTTGCAAACAGAACTGGTGGGAACCAAGCAATTCTCTTCAGAAGCTAGTAACAAAGCAGTCCTCTCAATAATACACATATTACCATAATCATTAGATTAATATAAGCAGATTGGTATAAGATTTAAGATAGTTTAAGAGATTTCTCTTTTTTTTTTTTTTTTTTTTTTTTTTTTGCTGTACCTTAGTTAACCCTTATTGGATATCTGTTTGCTTTGTGAACCAGAGTACACAAGTAACACTCTAATCAAAAACTCTTAAGTATCTTTATTACTCATCAAGAATGGAAAATTAAATACTAAATACTGCCTTTTTCAGAGCAAATGAAGAGAAAAAAAAAAACCTCACCATCAACAAAAAAAGAAAAACAATGATCCAATCACAAATACCTGATGGCTCCTATATTCAGCTCACATTATTAGGAGAAAAGTACTGTTTTGCATACTGTACCACCACAAATGGCTCACAGGCCTTGAAGGAATATCATTACAGATTCACAGAATGGTTGAGATTGAAAGGGACCTTTGGAGATCATCTAGTCCAACCCTCCCTCTCTCCGGTACTGCACTCCCAACCCCAACCTATAAGGGTGCACAGGATTATTTGTCCCTAGGTGCAGGAACCTCCACTTACTTTTGCTGAACTTCATGAGGATCTTTTCGGTCCAACTCTCCAGCCTGTCCAGGTCTCTGTGAATGGCAACACAGCCCTCTGGGTTATTAACACTCCTGTCAGTTTGGTATCATCAGCAACTTGCTGAGGACTCTCTCCCTTCATCCAGGTCACTGATGAATAAATTGAACAATATTGGAGCCAATTTTGACCCTTGGGGGACATCTTAACTACAGGCTGTGTCACTGATCACGACCCTGTAAGCTCTGCCATTCAGCCAGCTCTCAATTCACCTCACTCATCTAGCCTGTACCTCCTGAGCTTGCCTATGAGAATGTTACAGGAAACATCACCAAAAGCCAGACTGAAGTCAAGGTAGGCAACATTCACCTCTCTCCCCTCATCTACCCAGCCAGTCATTCCATCAAAGAAGGTAATCAGATTGGTTAAGCATGATTCCTTCTTGGTGAATTCATCCTGACTATTCTTGATCACCTTCTTGTCCTCCACATGCTTAGAGGTGACATCCCAGATGACCTGACAGTTTTCCAACAGCTTTGTCCTTTTAGAAGACTGGAGTGATATTGGCTTTCTCAGGCACTTCTATTCTCCATGACCTATAATGGCCTATCAGCTCCCTGAGCACTGCTGGGTGCATTATATCAGGGTCCATGGCTTTGTGTGTATCAAGTTTGTGTAAATGATCTCTTACCCTCCTTGACCAGGTCTTCCTTCCTCCACACTTTGTCTTCTGGATCTTGGATTCCGGCTCATAAGGCAAATAACAATACAGGTACAAATGAGGATACAACTAAAATGTTCTCTTTTTTTTTTTTTCTCTAAATGTCCCATTTACTTCTCATCTGAATATATTACATTATTTTACCTTCTTTGTGTGTGTGTTATATTATTTTTCATTCAACTGGCTATTTTCTGCCAGTTAATCAGCTTTTATAAAAGCTGATGCCTAGGGCTACCAAGTGTAACAGGGACTTGTGTTATAAACCATGTCACAAATCTTATACAGCCCATTTTTTTCTCCCATACATTTTTTTTTTCTTTTGGCAGATATTGATTATTTGGATAATAATGCCTTTGGGGGAGTTAATGTCTCTTCTTGTTCTTACATAGTCTGTGATGAGTTCTCAGCTGGGGAGGTAAAGACCAGCAGTAAAGAACTACTAAATGTATGCATATAAGTAGCACTAAGAATACCTTAAAGTGTGACCTGTCCACAACGTAGAAGCTAAAAATTTCAGAATCCCTGGGAAAAGCAGTGCGTATCTCCATTTATATATTACCTCTGAGTATGCCATTTATCCCAAGAAGCACATATGTATTTCTAAAAATTCCCCTTTCCTCACAAAACTAAAAAGGAACACAAAACGGATGTAATTTTTGCCCAAATGTTCTTTGTAAGTTGAACAAAGTGATGTTTTCATCACACAGATTAGCACTGTAAAGAATGCTGTTTTTTAAACTGGGAATGCCAATGATGAAAGCCACTAACTCACGCTTTTGACTAAAGCAAAAAGTCTGTAGAAAGTTCAGCCTTTTTAATCTGAGTAAGAAGTTCTGAAAATTGGATAAAATTGTAATTTGGTCTTGTGACAAAAAACAAATAAGAAGATTTCTTGCTACAGTGGTATGAAAAAAAAAGAACAGTCAAAAGCTAGAACTGTAGAGTAAGAGGAAAGCTGTAGAGCAATTCACCTTTGTTGAATAGTTTTTTTATGTTTGAGATTTTGGGGGTTCTTTGATCATTAAGGGGAATCACATGCATTGCAACAGAGCTTTTGTGAAATAATTACACTGGTGGGGTCTGGTTTCTAATGTACAGCACATAAATCTGAAAAAGCTATTGGGAAAATTCTGCTGAGTCTTTCACCTCAGATCAGCAGCCCTCAGATCATTAATCATGCATTATAAGCTTTAATAGACTAAGCATTTTAAAGACATCTGCTGAGTCTCAAAGGATAGAGTGCAGACCTTGCATTTTGGAGATTGCTATATTAGAGTAGTAATAATGTTGGTAGAAAAAAAGACTCAACACAAAAGTTTTGCCACTCCCTCTGGTTCCAGAGAGACCAACCAGACTTCAATGATTTTGGAGTCTGAAAAAGTTAAGCACACCAAATATTAGTGAGTGCATTTTTAGATAGTTTAGTTTAGTGAGCGATAATGACCACCACCATATCTGGTTCAGGTAGCAAACACATAAAGAATGATTGGTTGTGCATGAATTGAATATGTAAAAAAAAAAAAAAAAGGCGCTATTTAGTGCCAAACTGTATGTCATACATGTCTGAAAATAGGAAACTGTTCTTTTGCCTATTTAGTTATTCACATTCAATCACTCAAACACTTAGCTTGGGAAAAGCTATTGTTGCATGTACAGCACAGACATGACAAAATTAATTAGATTTCCTCACATTAATATTTTCAGCAGCTACGATGCCAACCTATGAAGCTAATTCTAAATTACATTAGTGGGACATAGATAGCTGTCTAAAAAAACAGTTACACTTGTTACCTGTTTACTTGTCGTCAGTTTTTCCTCAGGCTGCTTCCACTTTCACACCAGGTAGTAGCTTTTCAGGTCCTACAAGGTAGCACTTTCACAATGTTATGGACTTGATTTAGTTATGGTAACAGGTTTATTTACAAACAGAAAGCAGTGGAGAATGGGAGACTATGGAGTCACATGATGCTTTTAGGTATGTTGTCTTAAGGATGTGTCCGCCCAAAAAACAATGGTTCTTGAGATAAATACTTATGTTCTTCATCCTGTAGGAGTAATCGTTAGCACAGAAAATGAAGGCAAAGACTTCAGTACTTTGTGTGTCCCTTTCCACTTTTCTTCCAATATATGGATGTTTTCAGAAGCAAATTTGCTATAACTGATTGGTGCTCTGTCCATGAGGGAGGTGCTTTGACTTGCCTTCCTCTATCAAGGAACCATTTTCACCTTCTAAAGCTATACAAGCACTTATCCGTGTCATGGCAGACTGTTATCTATCTATTTATATACTTATTTATATAAATACAGTAAGGTCACTGCATCTCCACAAAAACACATTGTTCATAGAGAGCTTGAAATAATATATTTTTTTTACTACAAATTAGAAAATAAATTTTTATATTTCTGCTCGTGCATGTGTTTAATTTACTGACTACTTTTGTCTGGAAAAAGATATGAGGTGGCAGTGGGTGAGGAAAGAGGACAAGGTGCTACTATATACTAACTGTTTGACAAAACTCCACCTAAAACTTGCAAAACTGGGATGAATTCTGCCTTTCCGATACTTTCCTAGAAAGCACAGTAAATCTCAAGCTATCTAGTTGAGCCATGGTTGCAGAGTGATTTGTTTTTCCATTTCCCAAAAGTAATTAAGCAAGAGATGTAAGAGATGCAATGGCAGCTCTTGCCATTATATTTAGAGTTATTTTCCACCTATCATCTGAGTGATTTTTAAATAGTTCATCAAAGAAGGATGTAGCAGGAGGGCCAGCTTAAGCCTCCAGCTCAGGTCAACTCCAAGGCACTCAGCTGTGAGTGGGAGGCCTAATTATATCTCTAAACTTTTTTTTTTGCTTCAGGGCAGTGATTGCTGGTCTGATTAAAAACAAGAAGAGCTCAGTAGTGATGCCCTTGAAGTCTTTCTTACTGAAGCAATTCCAGGTCTATACAAGTTTCTTATATGGTCAGAAAGCAAAGGAATATGAACAGCTCTGCGGTGTGGCTCACAAGTGTGAGATGTTGTAGAAGGTCTTGGACCTGGTACTCCTGGTACTCCCAGAGTCTATATGAGCATTCAGATATTCAGGCTTGGGGTAGAATGTTAGCTACAGGGCTACAGAGAAGTTTTCCCAATAATGCTGCTCATTTCCTAAGCTTTTCTTAAAATACTTGAACGAAATATCTGATGCTGAGACAAACTTTTCATATGAAATGACTTTTATTCAAGGCTTTTTTATTGGTTAGAGGAAAAAAAAAGTAATTGAAAGTGATCCAGACTGACTTCCCCTTTCCTCCTCTCCCCAGGTTTCTCAGTTTGGTATTAAATACGTCAGTTATTCTTCCAGTCCTTTAGACTTGGAATAAAGTTCAGAAAATGAGAAAAGGTAAACAAAGGCAAAGAAAATTAGAGATATATGATCAGGGACACAAGGAAGGTTCCTGGCAGAATATGGTGTTGAGTTGTCTTGCTTTCTGCAGAATGCAGGCTTTCCTTAAAAGGGAAACCAAGGGAAATAGGTCAACTCAAATAACATTAAATCACGCTGCATGAGAGTGAGCCTACCCTTCCTCCATATCTAAGCTATCAGATGACACACAGTTTTTAAACTTAAGTTTACTGATGAATATCTGTGTTGTTTGAGGAGGGTCCCTGGGTTCTGAACAGTACTCCCTGTTTGGTGTGACAGTTTTTCTAACAGCTTTCTCACTATATCTGCCCTCAGTTGTTGTTTTTTTTTTCTTTTTAGAAAGGAAATTTGAGTCATTGCCACTTTTTATTCTCTACTCACTGCTTTAATGGATCTTCCTCCCATTTCTGCTCTTTTGCCTCTCTCTATTTTATGAGATTTTTTATTCTCCTCTTCATATAGTTCCAACACTTTCTCACCTTCTCTCTCACAAGCAAAAAAAAAAAAAAAACTTATGCTATAGCATTCTGAAATGCAACACTAGTGTAATACTCCTGTTTGAAGAAAGCAACTTTTTTATTTTTTTTCTACAGATGCTTTACCATCCTGCTTTTGAATTCAGAATTCTGACACCATGCAGGGTACTCTAGGACAATATTCCCTCCAAATTCTTTGCTAAATATTTAAGAAATAATAACAAAAAATGCTTCCCAATGGACTTCATGTAACAGTATTTTTTCTTTACAAGAAAAAGGTTGAGAAAGCTAACTAGTGGTAGAAGTCAGGTTGAATGAAGGAAAAGGTGGGAACGTAGGAAGGGAAAGACTATTTTTCTTTCTGTTGAAACTAATCTGTGTATAAAAAAATTCATTGCAAAATGCAAAATTATCCCACTTTGACACGTGAACTTTATTTCTTCTGTGATTCTTCATCCTTTTAAATATTTTAACTAATGATGTGAAGTACTTAATAGACTACGATTAACCATAGGAAAAAAACAGAGAAAACAACGGTGTACTACATTCTTCGAACTATATCTGCCATTGACCTGCATGTTTATAGGTGCCACTTTTATCCTCTTCTCACAATAACCTACTAAAATATAATAGAACTTCTTACACATTATTGTGCTACTTAGTTCTCAGCAGTGGTTTTCTTTGCATTAAACTAATATTGCCACATCTGCTAAGGGCAAATAACTACTTTTCTCTAAAGATTAACAAAAGTGAGGAAATCCAGATTTGATGTGACCTTCCCCAAATGCCATGATTTGGCCAGGTCCTTGAACAGATCACATGTATTTATTACTATTTATTTCCTTAGCACAAGGAAACTGAGTGTGTCTTTCCTATCATCTGTTGTGATTCCCAGGAGCAGCTTGTGCATTTGTCTGTTTATCATCATGTTCCCACAGTCCTTAGCTGTGAAATGTTTGGGACAGGGACTTTGCTTTGTTCAGCTCTGCTACTTCTACAGAAACAAAGCACTGCAAAGACAAAGGCGGCTATGATGTGCATGCTGACCGGAGCCCTAGCTCTTTGATGACAACCACAGGGCCAAGTTGCCCTGCCCTGTGATAGCCATGGGGAGACACTTTATCCCTGTTTTACCTCCCATCTCCTGCTATCTTCCCTATGGTTGCAGGGCTCCCAGGGTGATACCCCACTTTTCCACGCTTTGCTGGTACCAGAGCAGAGGAGAGGAGAAAGGACCCAAGGGGGACATAGTAGTAGGGACAAATGGACCTTAAGTGCCTTGGAGTTGGTCCCCTGCTTGGGGAAGCCAGGTGTATCTGAGAGCAGAATAATGAATGATAAATGTCCTATGGTGCTCTCTATCACACACCAACGTCCACAGTTGGAAAAGTGTTCTTGAAAGTGGACTAACATACAGTATCAACAGCTGAAAAGGTATGCAAAGTCCATCCCTACACTCACCAGAGGACATATAGTGGCGTGTAGTAATGCTGGAATATTGTGAAAGGCCTCTCAGAAATAATACTGTCAAAAATGATACCGAAGTTTCCATGTAAAACTCTTTTATAGATAAATATGGTATGGATGTCAGGAGTGAGGGAGCCTACACATGAGTCTGAAAGACCCCTTCTGAGGTAATTTTTAATTGTTCCTTTCTGAGGTAATTTTTAACACTTTATCCTGAGATCTTCATTGCCTGGAGACTAGTTGGCTTCTGCTTTACCAAGTCTGCCATCTCATTTGTGTTTGTGTATAGTGCTCAGAGCAGTAAACTATCCGTAAGAAGTAAAGTTTCTTTAAAAGTGAAGTATCTATCATTTTTCTTATTAAAGGACTGTGGCTGGCAATTCTATTATGTTGAATTCTGGATTAAATTTACTTCCTGGCATTGATTAACAGAGTAGTGTTCAGTTAATATTATGTGTTGGTTAAATTTATTGAATTTCCAGTTCTGAAAAGTTTTCAAGAGGGCGCTGGTAATAAGTTATTTGAAACTGAGTCAGGCAGTAGAAACTGGTCACCAGGTGGCACTCATGGATCACATAAAATCCTCCTGTCTTTTTGCAAGTGAGAAAAGTGAGAGTTGTAATTTAAATCTCGGTGTGATTTAAATTAACCATTAAGGAATATTTACCTATCCCGAGTAACACACAAAACCTGGAATAATGCAAACAACATTTATCCTAGATATCATCACTTCCATCATAAGAATATGTCTCAAATCTGTGCTACTCTATTAATAGCTCTGTTAAATGCTTTACCCTTCAATATGGTAAAGATATTAACAATGCAGAAGACTCTATGCCTGCATTTTTAGTTTTCCCTGCAAGGAAACAATGGAGTGGAAGAAAAATCCAGTTACAGTAGAAGTGTGTTTCAGGGGCATCCAGCTCAGTCAAATGTGTTCTTCCCACCACTGAAAACAAAACCAAAAATTCTCCCAACGCTGGGAGAAATGCTGCATCTTTGGCTTTTTCTGAGAAATAAATTCTGGAAATGAAGAGTTAAGAGAGCTATTTTTTTCCCCCAATTACCAAACAACCCTTTGTCATTCCTCTTTCACTTCAGTTCATATCAGTTCTTCAACATTGACTTTTTGTGCTGCATTGGACATAAACAGGTGGATGTACACTGAGAGTTTTGTGTGTTGTTCTGCTAATGTTAGTAAAGTCTTCAAGTATCTTATGCTATACAGAGTGTTACAAGCTTTCTCATCAGTGATCTGGTATTTTAAAAAATGTTTGTATGATTAATAAGTCTCGACTGGTACAATTAAATATGCAGGCACTAAGGCTTTTCATCAGTGCTCTGTAAAAAGACACAACTATCTCCAGTAGCTGTGGTTGGGAACAACTCACACATTTTACTATTAGACTTGGGAGGAGGTTTTGATGGCAGGAAAAGCAAATATTATAACCTATTATACATAGATTCCTTGATAGGTTTTTTGAGTGAGTTGAGATGGAGAGTAGAAGTGGTCAGCATCCTTGACTGTCCCACTTGTCTTCTGGCCATAATGGCACAGGGCAGCTGTGCAGTGCTCAAGCTTCAGTTGTGTTAAGGAAAGTGCTTAACTTTCTCCCCTTGTTAAACCATCACTTCTTCCTTGCTTACCTTACTTTAAAGGCCCTGCACCCCTGCAATAACCTTGCTTGTCCCTTTTACCTCTCTCTCTCTACCCATCCCAGTTTGGAGGGATATGAGCTTCCCAACAACCTTTCTCCTTGCCTAGGTGTCACATAAGAAGAGGAGCACTGGGCAAGGGGAACAAGGCTCCTTACATCAGTCCTTTTTTGTGTTGCTCTGTTTGCCACGGCTCACCATGCTCAACTAGCACTGAGCTTAGGTCATGGCCAGTGCAAGACTGAAATGCTCCTTGTCACCAGGTCACCAAAATAAGATTGAAAACACCTCTTTCTGTGTGGTGTCAAATATGATTTCCAAATTTCTGATGTATGTTGAGAGATCACTTTCTTTATGCTGCTTGTATTGGTGTACATTTACTAGGGGAACCAAGAAAACCTTTACAGCAAGAGACAAAAATAAAGATCAGCCTTGCCATTCACACTGGGTGTCATCTGGCCTGGAGGGGAGGCGAATGCAACAGGGAAGAACTGAAAAAATCTATCTTATTATAAATGCAAAACTTGAATCATTGCTAATGCTGTTTTTTCTTTCTTGCTCCGTTTCTCATTTTTCTTCAGGTTTTTGAGAAAGAAACATTTAAGTAGTTTTGGCCAGCATATCACCTGGTTCTTCAGCTCTACTCCTCAATTCTTTTCTCACATTTTTGGCTCATGCTCATTGTGTTAATACTTGGCAATCAAAAGATCTCATTCAAAAAGTATAGTATGAACTTGGGACTTTATTTACTATTTTGCTAATTTTGGTACATGGAAAATGCCTGAAAGAGTATGGACTCCTGGCTGTCTCTTAACAGAGTTCAGATATAGGGTATGACATTTTTTCATCATGGTCATATGTCTTTATCAATACCGAAGCCTCAGATTGCTGCTTTTAGTCTGACAGATTTTGAGATAAATGTGGATACAATTTGATTTTTTTATTCAAGACTGGATTGTCTATTAGATCTTGTGTTTTCAAATGATTAGAGACATTTATTTTCTATATATAAAGAAATGGCAATCAAACATTTTATATTTCTTTTAAACCTATTTGACTACTGCTGGGAAATATCCAATAAAAGGGGTCAAATATTTGATTAGGTTTAATGGTTGCTTAGAATCACTGTCATAACAACCTCTGTGAGTATTTGAGATGATCTACTAGCTTAAATTTGGATCAGGGATTGGAACACTGTAGTCAGTTTCATCATGTTACCATAGGAAGACAACATGTCTTGTCAAATTACATCCTGATGTACTAGTGAGAGGATGTGGTTTGCTCAGAGTAACTTAAGAGAAAACAGCTTTAAAGAAAGCTGGGAAGCAAAATTACTCATTCAGAGAAGGAAGACTTCTTTGGTTTCTATCACCTCAGGGGGTTTCCAGCAGAATACACTCCATTTTGCCAGAACTTGACACAGTTTATGAACAAGTGCCATGAATGAAGTAGCATAAAATCTGAGTTTGGTTCCATATATGACTCAACCAGAGTTCAACCTGGTAAAATGTTCAGCATATGAAGCTCACCTTCTCACCTGCTCTTGCAGAAACGCACTAGAAGAGTATGAGACTCCTTTTGTCTTCTCCCTAGTGGATCACTTTAGAGCAGTGGTACATGGTAGCTCCACTACCTCTTCCTTTGGGTGGGTTGGACTTACCTTTAGCAGTGCAGATTGCCTTGGGTTGCACCTTACATGGGAAATGGACCAGTGGGTAGACAAAAGTTACCCAGTGTCTGACATTCCAATTTCCTACTTACTTATTTAAAATTTTGAAAATTATACATGATAAAACAAAACAAAAAAAAATCTGTTGAATATAAATTCTCCCATGTCTGTAAGCACTTCCATCAGAAGTTCTATGTTAAATCTGATTTTCTGGTAAATCTCTTCTGTCAACGTGCAAAGTAATTCTTAGTCCCTTTCCTTGTGCTTTTTTTTCCCCCTATACTTTCTGAGTTCCCTCACTACATTTTTTTTTAATCACTATCCTGAATGAGAGAAGGATTTCTCACCTTAACTGAACCACCATTGTTCCAACTTTGCTTCATTGTGATTTCTTCTGTGACCTAGTCTCAAGTACTTTTTCTTCCCTTTGCTTTTCAGTACTTCAATTCCAGTCTTCCCCATCTTTCCCCCTGATTTGCAGCTGCTCTGCTTTGCTAGCATTACAGGCCAGCTGGGAGATATCATAGGTTCAGAATGTCATTAGGGTACTATTCTGTTTTCTGCATTCATCTCTGGAGGGATAATTAATAATGATTATATAAATATATGCAAATTGAGCACTAATAGAAATGACGAACTTGTGAAAAAGATAAGAAATTTTACTTAAGCTAGTAAAGAGATTTAAGTGTCACTGATGCTGTGTAGAAAATGACATTATTTTAATTAAACATCTTGAACAACAAAAAAAAAACCCTTCTGGTTCCTGACATGCTTCCACGTAGGCAAATGAAATACATCATTTTGTTCTATTTTTAATAAATTATATGTAGTAAGAAATGAATAGAAAATTTTTGTATTAGGCAAGTATCATTCTGTGTGACTTCCTAGCAAGGTGAGCACTGGAAGTTAAATACCCCCAATCCTTGCATAGCATAGAAGACATTTGCCTAGCTGGGTTGCGTTCTCTAGGATGGCCAACAGTCATAACCAATGGTTCTCTTGAGAGTCTAGCGCAAATTATACAAATTATACAGAATTTCCTTGCATCCATTCCCTTTTCTTCTGCAAATGTGGTGGTCATACTGTATATTATATCAGTGTTTTATTTGCATTTTTGGAGGTATATCCAAGGCATAAGATAATAAGATGAGATTCATGATATCTCACATATTAGGTGTGTAAATGACATACGGAGACCCACACTCTTCTAACTTGTGCATTAAAGAAGCATGATGTCCCCTGTTTGGCAGTAGCAATCTCACACGTTCTTCGTAGCCATCGACTCTTAGAATTCCTCTCCAAGACTCCTAATCCCCTTGTTTGGCATTGCATAACTGTGCAAATGTATTATGGAAGAATATTACACTTAGAAGCACTTCAAAGAACACATTTTCTGGCCAAGTATTGTCAAGTCCTTATGGTGAAATCACTTAATTTTGCCTATGTCACAATTTTTTCTCTCCCCAAGTCCCAGTCATTGACCACAGCATTTCATCACAGGCAAACATACTTTCAATCTCTTACAACCAAGGCTATCTCAAGATATTTTTAAAAGGCTGATGTGAACATTTCAGTGTCCTAGATTAGACTGCTGCAATTTAACCTTAGCAAATTAAGGTTGTGAGCTCTCTGTTAGCAAAATTCATTTAAATGAATTGTCTGTGGTAGTGAGAGAGAAAGAAGACCAAAATAATTAGTTTTCATTCAGAGCAAGGGGAAGCTATAAAGATGTAAAAGATGATTCACAGGAATTTTAGGAAAAATTTCTTAACAGTGAGGGTGACAGAGCACTGGAAGAGGCTGCCCAGAGAGTTTGTGGAGTCTCTTTCTCTGGAGATCTTCAAGACCCACTTGGATGCCACCCTGTGCCATGAGCTCTAGGTGACCCTGCATGTGCAGGGGGATTGGACTGGATGACCTCTAGAGGTCCCTTCCAACCTTAAGAATTCTATGATGTAAAAAAGCCAAGAATTAAAACTTACACATGTATAGTAGGAGTGGGGGTGAAAAGAGCTTTCCTGTTCTTTTTCTTTTTCATTTTCTTTCTTTTGTTTTTTCCTTTTTCTGTAGGATATATATATATATCTATGAAGGTGACAATTCATCATTTAAATAATATGGGTTTAGAAATGAACCTCTAATTTATGATGGATTTAGGGGAAAGCAGATAATTTCATTTCATTTCATTTCATTTATTGTTAACAGAAATCCATAAATAATGAAATGAAATGATAAAAAAAATAAAAGAAAATAATAAAAGAAAATGCTGTTTGCTTGCAAAATGGTTCTGGAGATTTTTTTTTTCTGTGGAGATGACAAATAAGTATTTGTGGAAATAAACAATAGTTTCCAGGAAAGTTGCTAATGTAGAGAAACATAAAAAGACTTGTAAGGAATTCCTGGATGTGTTCACAGAGTCTTTTATTTAGGTGAATTCCTACTAGTCAATAGTGACTTGACTGAATAAAGTATGAGCAAAAGTCTAAGATCTATGTCTGACATAGGAAAAAAAGCATATATATCAAACCCATGTATGGTTTATTCAGTCTTCCACCTTTAATTAGCACGTAGCTCCTTTTTTCCACAGGGAGATGTACATGTTTTTTGCATGACTCATTGGAAGACTCATCTTTCAGGAAACAATGTACCTGCACCAAAGTTTTATAACACTTAGAAGGCTGAATTTTAAAACTATTTAAATTATGTATATTAATGTAGATGTATAATAAAATAGAGTGTCTTCAGCTTCCATTTAGAGTTGATTCTATCTATCATCTATCATTTTGGTCTCGTTTGGAATGGCAAATTTGCTACAGAATACAAATGAGGAGTCATGAATATTCTGTAAAGCCAAAATTTTAAAGATCTATTTGATCTGGTAACAATTTAGTGCTTTGACTTTTTTCTTCTTTTAGGTACTATACTACACTAAATAGTTTAAAAAATGAAACTTCTATAGGACAAATTTATGACAACGTTGTATGACTTGGCACTGGTTACAGACATTCATTGGCTCTTTGAAGTCATTCAGGAAGATTTTTTTTGTTCTTTTCAGGTTGAGAAAAATCGAAGTGTGAGATACAGTCTTTGTATGAGTTTAAAGAGTTGATCCTTGTAGCCAGTGAAAATTATGCTTTAGATGGAGTATAAAAAATGCAGATACCAGTGACTGGGAAGCAAGTAGAAATCCTCTTTCCAAAGAAGTACTTTCTTAGTAGCAAAACCACTCATTTTGACGTATCCAGGATCATCATCTCCACACTACAAATTCCTTGTCCTAGTTCCCAGGTGTTTGGACCATATTTGGGTAACAAATCCCAGATGTTGCAGCAGCTGCCATAGAAACAAAGGCCTAACTTGTGTTGTCTCCCCTTTCAGCTGTTTTGTAGCTCTTGCTGATTTAAGCAAAGTGATTCTCAGGCCGAAGAAGGAGGCGCACAGAACTAGCTCAAGGATTCATGCCGCCATGGGTAGCCCTACAGAGTTTGTGCTGTAATGCAGAAAACAGTGTTGCAGCAGTGTTGCATTTCTCATCTGCCTTCTTGCTCTGCCTGTCTCCTACTAGCTGCCATGTTGTGTAGACCCTTGATTGCACAGGGTGCTGGCAACTTCTAGGAAAAGCAAAAACTTTTTGCTTCTTTTGCAGTTTTCTTGGTAAACAAAACAAAGCAAAGCAAAAAATCAATCTCAGGTTAAATATTTTACCTGATCTAAAGTTAGATCTCAGATTAGATCTAAAAATAGATTAGCATGACCTCCTATCATGCTGTAGGGATTGTCTTAAAATGTAGCAGACTGTAACCTTGGCTCTGACAACTTCTGAAAACAAGTTCTATGTGTTTAAGATGGAAATTACCTTTTAGTTTGTGCCAAAAATACTGCATAGATAGACCTAAATACAGTTTGTATATATGTTAAAGCAACTACAACAAACACAAACACAACAAACAAACAAAAACAACAAAAATACGTTCACTAACTGGAGCTATGGAAAAGCAAATAAGAGAAATAAAAGAAAGAACTCTGGAAACTTTTCCCATTTCCTCTTTAAACAACAACAAAAAATATAGTTAATCACCACAATTCTTGAATGTAGATTGTTAATTCTCATCTGTAAGAAACCACCTACTACAGTAACAGAAAAAAAGGAAGAAAAAAAATACAGTTCTTTTCTGTTTTCCATGAAAACTCAAAGGGAATTCCCCACTAACTACTTAAGGGAATCCCATTTTGAATGGACTCAAAAAAAATTTCTTAAGACAAGTTTGTTTTCAGATGTACTCTTTCCCAGGGAATTACTGGTTTAAGTAGAGGAAAGATTCCTTGGAAGTTTCCAAGTCTCTGCTGGCAGTGTGAGTCAGACGTCTGCAGGCAAACTATAGGCTGTATTGTGCCAGGTTTGACGTCAAATGATAATCCAATGGGGTTTTCCATTAGCATTCAAAATGGAGATCCAATACGATCTAACTGTGTAAGGATAACCGGATTTAGTCTTAGTCACCAAGATTAGCGGTAAAAACTCTCATTCATTGAACAGATTGTTAAAACATATGTTAAAAGGCACAAAATGTTGCAAAAAGAAAGATACTGAGCATGAGTCTAAAGCAATATTAATTCTGAAATGTTTCATAACTTAATAACATGCAAGTACAATACAAAGTCACTGCTGTAGTAAGGCTGAATTAGCCTGTGTGGTGACAGCAAGAACCAATTATTCCTCTTTCCGTTAGTGGGTCTACTCGCCAAGGCTGGGGCGTGCTGTCGCAAGGACTGCTGTTACTGCTGTTCGGAAATTTTCTGAGGAGGCAAGAAAGTATTGCCTCATGGCTGAGTTTGGCAGGGCCTCCCTGTAGCTAGGACCTGGGGGAGCTCTACTGCCCTGACCATAGGTGGGCAGTTAACAAGACTTCTCTAGGGCTGGGGTCCTTGGGTGACCCCTGAAGCTGTTTCATGAAACTTATATTTTTGTCGGTTTTTATGAGTCATGAGAAGATCCAAAGAGTTCCCAGTTGGTGAGGATTTTTGGTACTGTTGTATTTATACTTTCTTTTGTTTTCTGTCCTATTTGGGATGGAACCAATTTCAAGAACACTGATTTTCTCACAGTCTGGGAAACCAACTTCTTTGGCTAGTTGTAATTCTGTAACCTGTCTTTCATACATTTGGAAGCAGAGCTGTTTGTTACATTCAGCTGCATGTGAAGAGATGAAAATGAAAAAGCATGAGTTTGGTTTTGTGAAATGCTTCCTCTCACCCACTTTTCAATGCAGAATTGTGCTGATTTGGGCAGCGTTGTTTAGTGATATCCTGGAAGTGTATGTTAATTTGTTCCAGACTCTTCTGCTCTGGGTCCTGCAAGAGACTAGACCTCCAGCAATCCTCCAGGTATCAGATTACTACATTTTGCAAGCAGTGTACTTCTAGGGAAAGCGGAAAGCACTCAACTCCTGTCTGTGTAAGACTTCCCCAAAGAGACCCACTGGAGTATGGAGACTGATGTGGCCTGCATTCAACAAACAGGTCAAACAGTTTCTAGCTGTGAGATAGACACAGGAAATTTGACAGATTTTCATCTACCTGTCCATACTAGGGCAAGTTAGGACAGCTCCTTGAGTTCTCACGGTGCTGGAGGTCCCAACTTATTACCCCTAAACAGGACTGACTTGAAGACGAGACTAATGAAAGAAAGTATTACAAAGGCAGCTGGAGATAATAGTTGAAGAGAAGCTTAAAGTTCAGTCAAGAGTACTAAAAGACCATACAGTTAGGTGAAACAGTGGAAACTAGAAGTCCATTTTTCAAATATCTTTTTGGAATGGGCTTAGAAATCTGTCCACAGAAGAAGGAATGCACTAGTTGAGACCAAAATTGCAGCTGAGTAATTGACATCCACTGCATTTAGTCCCGTCCTGGGGGAAACAGTATAATGGGGTCATAGATTTTTAAGTTGTGGTTAGTATTGTGTTACCCATAATTATGTGGAGTCTGATCTTACCTGAGAGGAAGGGATTTCTTCTCAGCTGAGAACCAGAGAAATGTCATAGTTGCTGTCTTTGCCACAGTATACTTAAAAATTATCTCAGACAGTTTCGATGAAATGCTAATGTCTGTGTTATAGGCACAAATCCCTGGAAGAGCTCAGTGACACTTAGTGGCCTCTTAGTTCTGTCCATCCATGAAACTCTGCCATGCCAAGAAAAAGAAATTCATATGCTGCTTCTTTTTTTTCCAGTTCAGAAGAAGTCACACCACCTTTTCCTGCATTCCTGGCAGCTGGTATTTGACTTTTTTTTTTTTTTTTTTTTCATAAAAAGAAGTTGAAATTGGCCTTTGGAGATTTCTAGGTGGAGAAATTTCCAATGTCTACCTTAGTGACTCACCAGCTCTCCCCTTCTTGATAATCCACTCAATTATAAACTATAAAAATAGATCTTTTGTCTCATAGCACCCAGAGCTGCAATATAAACACACAGGAGCAGAGGAGTTAGTTGAAGTTAGTGAGATTCTGCATGGCATGAATCATGATGAATTTGGCTTTCCCCCAAATTCACATGTTAGCAGATAATTCTGTCATCCAGTCAAGGTTAAAGCATGCTAGAATACGGTAGCAACTGAAACAGTATTTAAGCAGCACACTATCAGGTGTGTTTGCTTGTGGTCATGATTTGTTTCGATGTGAGTCAGATTGTCCATGGTCTTCCTAGATGATAATCTCTCGGGGAGCAGTTATAGGGGGAGCTGTTATTTCCAGCCACACTTCGCCTTAAGCACTCAGTGAGTGAAAGACAGATGCTTATAGAGTCATATTCCTAGAAAGGAACAGTGTGGGCACTAAGAGGCAGGATGGGTACAAATTCAGTTTATGCATGCATCAATTGCTTGAAAGCAACCGCAGATACAGACATTGATAACATCTAGATTTAGGCAAGTGAAGACCATTTCATCCATCTAGGAATGACTGGTAAAGACTTGGATGTTCACCTGGTTTAACACCTGTGCTCTCCATCTTGCCTGTTATGCCACTATCCTAATGCATAGATATGCGCTTTTGCACGACTGAGGAACCAAGACACTGCAGCAGATGATAGTAGGTCCCACAACAGAAATAGTCCCCCGCAGTTGCGTCTGCTGTAGTAAAACTACTCCTTGTCATTTAAAAATCTGTACTAAAGAATATGGCAGGAACTAGGATGCTGAATTGACTCTTCAAATATGGGACTGGGATTTTGGTACAGCTGCAGGCTTCCAAACTTCTCTGTGGTGCTTCACGTAATTCAACTTCAGTTAGCCCTGTGAAATGGAGGTTGATTATATCTCTGTACTTCAGAAGGGGTCTATGAAAATAAATGCATTCAGGTTATTGGGAACAGATGACACAATATGGAAAGTCAGGCTGTTTAAATGGTTATTTTCAAAGCAAAAATTCTTAAATAATACGGCCTTTTATACACAGACATATACACACATGCGCACGCACACATATGTGTTTATATGTAAATAAATATATATCAGCTCAGCTCAAGGATGACCAAAAGAAGAAAATTAGTAATATACTAGTAGCAAGCATCAAAATATATGACAATGTTTCTGATTCCTTTGTACACTAAATGATTTCAGAAGATCTGAAAAGAGCCAATTCTATACCAGAAAGCACTAAACAAAATTTCATAGAATATTTCCTAGGATCCTAAATGTGTGTATCGGGAAATACAGTTTGCAGAGATATATATTATATTTAACTTTGATGGTAAGTCATAACGCTTAAGTAGAAAGATATTGTCTGTGGAAATTTACTGCTTCCTCTGTGAGGTTTCTGACCCATGTTTTAGTCCCATACTGGTATGCTTCTCTAGTTAGTAAAAGAAAAGTTTTAGAAAATGGAAAATTATCTACTGGGTTTTTTATCTATTTTCTTTACCCTAAAAAGCCCTAAAGTTCTATTACATAAACCTCACTTGGTTAAAACATAACAATTGTTCCTGGTGTACCAGGCTCAAAGTGTCAAACTTGAGAACATAATTTCGCTACACAGAGTCTGTCCTTAAGGCTATTAGTGTACAAGGGCTAGGGACAAGAGGTCAGAGTTTGGTGATGCCTCCATTTGAGACTTCTGTATGGTCATCAACCTAAAATGAATAAGGAGAATTTTGGCTCTCCTCAGAGTTTGGATTAGCCAAAGAGGGTATTATTATTGCTATTACTATTAATTACTAATACTATTAGTATTAGTGTTATTATTTTGTCTCCAAAAATCATATCCATCAAGCCTAGTACAGGCAAGGACCACTTAACCACTTCACTGTTTTATTTTCAGTGTTTTATTGCCGAGATTTTGCTCCCTGTAATCTATGTCCAGCATATACTGATTATATGCATAGTCCCTATCTTTTTTTTTCACAAAAGCAAACCTATATCTATCTGTAAATCTATTTGTGTGTCTGGTGAAATCCAAAGGTAAAAATAAAATGGGGGCTGAAAGCGGGGTGTTGTTAGTAAGTGAGAGGTGCTATGTGTTTCTTGCCTCTTTGGGTAAGTCCCAGAAAGTAGAAAGCACAGGAGGAAAGTGATGAGCAGATCTCTATCACAGAGTAGTTCCTACATATCCTTTGTGAGGTAGTCAATTGTATTGAAGCTAGGAAGTTCTGTTTTGTCCTGAAGGGGAACTGGTGAGGCATCTTGTAGGGTAATGCCTACTCTGAATGAAACCTGTCCTGTAGTTTGTAGCTGAGATCCTGTGAATAGTATTTCCTGTATTAAGATGAAAAAAGGTTCTTACAGCCTATCCCCAAATCTAGGAATTTTGAATTTCTCTGTCAATACATATCAAATGGCAAAGAACTGAAATGAAATGAAATGGCAAAGAAATGGAAAGATACAGAATGTTTCCAGAATGCGTAACTTAAAACCACTAAATATCCTGTGCTCTCCTTTACTTGGAAGTAGGACAATTAAAATACAAAGGTAAGTTTGTTTGTGCAGAGAAGCCTGTTTAGGACTGTCAACACTATTCACTTAAAGTAGCGGGAGCTGGTAAGGGAAGAGAAAGGAAATATCATGGGGACAGAGATGGTTACAGCCATTTAAACAGGTGGCCTAAGTCATGAACACTTGTAAATACATGTTTCATTGCACTGCTCGTACTTAGTCTCAGATTTCACTGTTTGCTTCACATACACTAGCACAACATGGCGGGGAAACATTTATTTTAATCCACTTCCGTTTCAATTGCACTAGATCCTGCCTACTGTAAACTGTATAATCCTGTGTTCTATCAAGCTGTAGTGATTGGTATCATATGTAGATCTGACTGTCTTGAGTTTCAGTCAATTTAGTTTCATGAGAAATCTCATTGAGTTTTTCAAGATTTTTCTTTTTTAATTGTATCTATGGGCGTAAACAGGGAGATGGGAAAAGGGAGACACGGGCAATATCTCTGTGATGATGATGACTGTGTGGAGGGGTCCCTGTCAAGCCTCAGAAACCAAGGTAAGACCCATCAGTTAAAGCTCACATGGAAAGATAATGAGATAAACCCCATGTAACTGAAGAGGTTTCCATTCTGCAGGAATCCCCCCCAAACAGGATAAACACAAAAGAAAGCAGCAATTATTTCTTGTTTTACACTTAGAAATAATGGATGATCAAATTTTATTATTGGACCTCTCAAAAATATTTGGAGAACCTTTAGAAATACCTTTTTGTTTGTTTGTTTTGTTGGTTGGTTTGGTTGGTTTTTGCTTTGTTTTATTTTTTTGTTGTTGCTGTTGTTTTCCAAAGTGCAAATTGCTTTTTCAGCAGTATTCTGTCAATTACCTGGCCAAAGTAATTCTGAGTAACCATTCATAATTTTTTGGAAGGCAAACATTTTGTCACTTATGTGAGGACAAAGATTTGGCCACTAATCCAACAGTGTGATTAGGGCCATAAACAATTAATGAAACAGTCATGTGCTCTCAGCAAAAAAGTACAATATGAAGCCTTTTTTTTCTCTCGAGTTAACATATGAACTTGCATTTGTCCATCTGTCAAAATTTTAAAAATAATTGTTTTTACATTGGATATTTTATTTGCATTTGTTCCCAGTCATCAGAAGTTAGCTGGCCTTTTGAAAACATAGATATCCAGTCTATTGACAGTTATGCTATCCAAAGGGGTAATTGTGCCAAGAAGTAGCTTGCCAGGAATCAGTGTCCGTAGGAGGCCATTCCCCATTATGAAAATGTTAGTATTTGTTTCCCCAACTTTCAACTTCTCCTGCTTTGTTTGATCTATTTTGAAATTTTGTAAAGAGTGGGTTATATATATCTGAATTGTCACAAGCAAAAATATAGGTTAATTGAAACAATGAAAGTTAAAATAACATTTTTAAAATCAATGATTTTTAAGGAACAATATACTCCAAGGAGGACAGGTATGTCAAAACTATGTCTTAATTCATGTGTATTTCCAAAAGAGTTTATTGGAAATGGGCAACTTAATATATATTTATATCCTCCTTTAAACACCAAGTTGTAAATCTTACATCAAGTCAAATACCATTTTTATTCTGGAGTTCACTGCACATAGTGCTTTATAAGACTTGTTAAGAGGTACTGGGCTTGCTGAAAATCAGACATCAACTCCATGTGAGTATCCAAAAAGTATAACTTCAGATCCCAACAGCCCCGTCTGCAAATATTGAAAGTCAGTGAATTTAGAGAAATATTACTTGAAATATATATTAAAAAAAAAATCAAAACCTTTCAGCCTGCAAGTGATTACTTCCAATCTCGTGCTACATCAAATTAAATGAACACTTCAATTGACAGCTCTGTTGGCTGGACAAATCTCCTAGTATCTTTGGCAGATCTCGCGCTTGACTTCCTCCAGGCGCCTTGTGTTTCTCTGCTGCCTGCCAGCACACACACAGGCACTCACACGTTCTCTGCCTGTCCTCTTCTTCTCACTCGCCCTCACTGTGGTTTTCTTCCTTCCAAATGTCCTTTCTTCCTTGCTCTTTCCATAAAATCAATCCCCTTCCTCTTTCCAACTGCAAGATATATGTCTAAGAGACGTGCCCTCCCTATGTCTCAGAAAAGGTTGAAGTTCAGTCAAGGGTAACAAAGAAAAGATGATTTATTTGCATATATATTTTGCTTAGTATATGTCTGGGATCCCTCCCTTCCCTGATGTAGAATATTAAAGGAAAGAACATTCATGAAAATTAGAATTTTGATAGGATTGATGGCTCTTTATTGTCTTGATTTTGATTCTTTTTGTCCATATTCCTAGCTTTAGGTATCAGTTGCACTGTCTCTCATGGTAGATTTTCGGCATGGTCTGTCAAACCTACCAGAATCATGGAGGTCTGGGTGGACTGGCAGGAGGCTGCTTAGGCTTGGGATGGGAGCAGAGATTAAACACACTATGAGCTTGAGAAGGATTTCAGTGAGTGCCAAGAACTAGAAATATTTGTAGATGATACACCATCAGGAGCTGTCCTGTTAATTGTGGCATGGAATGGCCTGTCATTTATTTGTAGATGACCCTTTTGTTTCTCTACCAAATAAAGTAGGAGTCTGTCAAAGGACACACAGTGCTGGGACCTGCATCCATTATTGGAGTGAGGTAGAGTCTAAGGAAGATCTAGTGAGAAATCAGTTTGAATGGAGCCAAAAAAAAAAAAAAGATTTGTTGAGCTCAATATTTCCTTAAGATCTCCTAGGGTCTCCCAGTCTAAGATTCAGCATATCTAAATGTATGCTTGATTACTGAAATTATGTACAGACAACTGAAAAATTGGAAAAAATGTCATTTAAAAATCTGTATGCTTTCAGATATATATGACAATAAATTACATATAGGACTGAGTAGAAAGTTCTGAATTACATATATACTTTTGTTTCTGTGGCCTGTGATTATCTCCCATTGCATTTAATTGTGAATATTTATGCACTTCCACTTAAAATGCATATTTTTCTGATGTTAGAGGAAAGGAGGGAGCTAAGCATCAAATACCATACAGGAAAAAATAGCACATACAATAGACTATGGTATCCTGGTCATAACTTTCCTCTGGAGTGGTTAGAAGAAAAAGTGGGTAAAATAAATAGGACAGTGGGAAAGGAATCTGTTTTTTCCCTTCTCTGGCCAAAGTTCTCCAAGGAGTTTCCATTTCAGAGATGCAATCTCACGTGTAAAACTCTCACTTCAGAAGTATTTTACTTGATGGTCTAGACAGACTATATCCTGTGTCTGTAACTAGAATGAAAGCCATATTTTTTGCTCTTGTGTGTTTGGATACCACCAACATGCCAGTTAATTACATTGAGCACACCATTTATTTAAAAAAAGAATGAATTTCATATGCGAATGCAATGATCAATATATGACTGTGACAATGAAGGGAAAAAAAAAGACAAAATGCTCTAGGTACATTATCTCTTGCCTATGTGGTAATGTACATAAACATGTAAACATAACTATAATCTGCAAAACGCTTACATTACTTCTAGGCCCCCAATTCCTTACTGGTGGAAGTATTGCCTCAGACATTGGTTTGCGGGGTACATATATGTGCATCAGTTCTTGTCCTCTCTATGCATAGGAAAGCTATTGTCTTGCTTTGGGATGCAACGCAGAAGTCTCTGCACTACCTCTAGAACAAAAAGTACGGAGAAGTTAAAACTAGACATACTATCCTCAAGTGCTTTAGCTTATATGGAGTATTCATACCAACAAAAGCCTGTTGTTTTGGCTTTTTTGAACCTTCCTTCAGGAAGTGTCGAGGCTGATGTAATTTTATGCACCAAGGAAGTACAGTTTGAAATTCTTTACTTGTGGAAGTAGAAAATAATTTATTATTATTATTATTATTATTATTTACAAGCAATATCTCTGCGGTGTAACACAGGTTACCCCGCAACTTGCAAGATGTGGCATATTGCCATTCTGACTGTGCTGGCATCAATGTGAACATTACTATTCCTCTATTACTTTTTGACTTGATGGTTTCATTTTCAAAAAGATGTGCTCTGCTCATTCTTAAACTCTGCGCCAGATCCACATTCCCCTCCTGCTAAGAAACGAAATGAAATGCAATGAAATGAAATATTGTGCTCCCTGGCTTCAAATATCATTTTGCTAATTACCATTTTGGGGGCAACATTTTGATATGTAACAGTAGCAACACACCCATCATTTCAGAATGTTACAGGTGGGATTTTATTTATCTTTTTAAGGACTATGCCAACTAGTCCTCTTTTGGCTTCTGTCCATGTAGAAAGCCTGGCCTTCCTCCAGAGACCACTTTTGCCCGAGAGACTGGAAAGATGCTCATAAAAAGTTTGTTCTGAATTTGGAAAATTAATAGAAAAGGAGTGCTCATTAACATCAATTGTCTGCACTGTGAAGTTAAAAATACAGTTTCAAAAGCGATACAGAGATTCAGAGAATTAGGATTTAAGAAGTGTTGATGCTTGGTCCTTAAATAAGGCAGTAGGAGACAACAATAATTTTATTAATACTACTAAACAATGGAGATATGCCCTATTATATATCTGTAACTTACTGAGTGACTAGCAATTAGCCAAGACGAACAAGGTAACAAAGGAAGGCTTTATATCCAGGAAAAAGTCACAATTCCCTATCAGAAAGTAACTGATGTGATGCAGGGAACGGATATGTGAATGAACTATCAGATGTATGATTGGGAGAGGTTATTAAAAAAAAAGTATCTAATGGAAAGGTTTATCTCTGTTAAAATTAATGCAAATGAATTAATTGTCTAATATTTTTAACAACAACAACAAAAATAATGCTGCAGTTTGTAAATGCCACTGTGATACATGTTGGAATTACTTATCTCTGGGTAACCAGTGGGGAATAACTTTGATATTTCTGAATATTTCAGTTTTAGACAGATGTCCATTTTTTTGTCAAAATTTATTGTGTTCACATTTTCAGATTTAAATAACCAATAATTCTTCATAAAAACACTTTGCAGCTATTAAATACTGATATTCACAGAAATGGGTACCATGAATGACTCATGCTGGGATCTGTGCAGAAGCAGCCAGGTGCTTCCAGACTCTCCTCTCCTCTTCTGTGGCTTAAGGAAATTCTGAGCCTCCATGAGGGCAAAATTTCCTTTTCACTGTTCTGTGACTAAAACTAGTGGAGTCCAGGCATTAAAAACTTATTGAGAAATGATGACCTCTGCTTTACAGAAGATATGATCTGGAAGAATTAATGATCAGGAGTAACGACCAGTGTGCCAGACATGTAGCACTTGAGCTCTTTGAAATACTAAGCAAGCCGTGCAGAAAAGGCTACTTGTGAGTAATTTTGTTAACTGCTGTTTTTGCCTCCTCACACTATGTATTCATAAAAGTAGTTCCTGCACTCCTTGCTTTTGATGTGTCGTTTCCCTGACTGTTTTTTCTGCTACAGTTCGTAAATTATGAAGAAAGCCACTCCACTCTTATTCTGCCTGGAGCTCTGGGAAATCTCTGCGGAAATGCCTGGTAGGCGAGAGGCATTTTTCCCTGTTACAAATAGCTCTAAAAATGACTTTTTTTTTTTTTTTTTTTCCACTAGAGTTTCTCTGTCTTATCTATCTTATCTTATTCTGTCTGAAAGGGAGCATTTGCAGTTTTTATATGATTCCTAGAAGAAACAGACAGTGCAAATTTCTTCATTCAGTGCAGGGGAGCAACTCAGGCTAAATCCACTCATCCTCCAGCCAAAAGACAGGGTGGCGAATGTGCCAGAGTAAAAGGAAACAGGCAAGTTTTTTCTGTGGGATGTTTTCCAGCCACTCCCACTCAGCGTCAATGGATATACAATGGATAAAGGAAGTAAATGTATGAATTAGCACTATTTTGATATGACTTCAATTTACATTCGGTATGAATGAACAGAGTTGAGAAATTAGTTCCCTCCTCCTGTTAGGACTTCACAGCCACAAGGCAAAACAGCTTTTTTTTTTTTTTTTTTTTTGAAAAGGGACAGTCCAAACCCAGAGACTGAGAACTGGGAGAAGTTCTCATTCATTCTAGAAGGAAAAAAAAAACAGTTGACAAGAAAATATGCCAATGTAGACTAGAATGGTTTCAGATAGCCCTAACTTTATGTCTTGACTTCCACATTTTTACTTTTCTCCAAGATGACAGACTCACAGAATTCCCAGTTCTTGTTTTTATTCCTTTTCTTTTCTGATGTGAATATCCATTAATGATTTCCCAGAAAATCAGTTATTGATTTCTCTTTCACCACAGTAATTTCAATTTTCTTTTAATTCAGACCAATGCCGTCTATTGGCAATATGAACAATCTTTTTGCAGTTCCAGAAATCATAAGCCCCACAAAAGTAGAATCTTGGGTCTACTTAGAGAAATAAGATCTTATTTGCAGATACAGCACCTGCATGGTAGAGTGGGACCAGAAACCGGGCATCTTACTGGAGATTTGTAGCAGCAGTTGTCTCGCAGAACAGCTGTGACGTTGATGGCTGCAGGAGCTTGCTTTGGGTACTTCAAGCTACTCCAAGAACCAGGAGTTGGACGAAGAAGCGAATCACCCAGCAGATAGAATCATAGAATCATAGAATCATAGAATGCCTAAGGTTGGAAGGGACCTCTAGAGGTCATCTAGTCCAACCC
>JAWLRI010000964.1:1405990-1428311 GCA_034781795.1 Crypturellus tataupa | reverse complement strand
TGTTAATCTGCCATATCCGCCGCCTTTTCCTTGAATCCATTCCCCTCGTTGGTAGGATCGAGGAGAACACTACCTGGCCTCCCATGCCTTTGACGGTCATCCCTAGGGCTTTGATATCCCCAGTTCACCGACGTTCTGCACCCTAGTTGTCACACATGGGTGTCTGAGGTAAAAAACAACTTCAAAAGGGTCAAGTCTCTGTTTTAGCAGTCTCTTCTTTTACCTCACAGTTTTCCCTAACCCTCCATCGTCAAGTGCCTAAGCATTCAGATTTGGGACATGAGCAGAGCAGAAGTGGATATCCATAAAAATTATTAATGAGATCAGACTAACCAAACACTTTTCATCACAAATATTTTTAGATATGTTTTATCTTTTCTTTTTCCTTTTTTATATTTAATTTATTTTATTGCTAAAACAAAATTATTATCTATTAAATAAGTGCATGTCAATACTACAAGCTATTTTCCTGCATAGATATTAAGAGAGAGGAAAGTTAAGGAAAGTTAAGTAAAGCTTTCCTACAAAGAGAGATCCACCCCAGACTTTGTAGGTCAAATCAATGGCTGTCTTTCCTCAGAACCTGTTGTCCTTTTCTCTTGCAGATTTTGCTGATCTCCTCTGGGTTTTGAGTCCAAGACAAGCATAAATATTTCTGTTCTTTGGCCCGTATCCAGGCCCTAAACTTGAACTGCCAGTGTGGGGGCTCCTTTCCTCTTTAGAAATACTTTCAGAATTTGGGGAAATTTGCAACCAAATGCAGACTATTAAAACAGTTTGTGAAGCATAATTAGCATTACCATCCGGTTCCTATAAATACTTTATATCAATGCTTTCTCGTGTCTGTTCAGTGGCCAGTCTTTCATCAAAGGATTCTTTAATATGGTAAATAGATGTTTCCATCTTCCTTGTCTCTAATTAACTGTATTTCTGGAGCTGGTATTTATTTTTGCAACCATAGTGATGAAATATATTTGTTGGCCACAGTCATAATAGATCTAACTAGATATTTATGTTTATTTAATGTCCACAAATCATAACAGTGTATTAACACAACTAAAATATAAGTTGGTAGAGTATATCTTTGAAATACTTACATTGTTTCCTTGATTCCTTGTAATGCATCAAATATTTTTAAGTGTGGGAGTTTTCAAGAAGTTATGGTTGGCTCTGCAGCATGTCTCTAGTAAGTTTTGGGGCAATACTGAAAAGCAATCTAAGGTCTCCCTTTTTTTTCTTTTTTTGATATTTTGCCTTCAGGTGGCTTACAGGAACAAGTACAGTGTCTGCTAGGTGTGGCTAGCATAACTACTAAAATCTCTAAAGACCTCTCTTGGGCATGCCTGGCTTCCTGCTCTTGCTTCCTTCCTTTGTGGCAGCCAAAATGCAGCAGTCAGGCCCTTTCCAGCTCAGACATGGACATGATCTCCCAAGGGCAAAGAGCACAATGCCTCACAGCTCCTTGCCCTTACAATGACCCAAAGATTGGTTGATGCTCAAAGGACCAGAGATGACAGAGGGAAACTTAATACAACAGAAAGCACATACATCAAAAGGTTGGCCAGCATTTGTCTAGCAGTTTTATGTTGATGTACACTAACTTTTCATTAGCTTTTAAACAGGGTATTGTAGAAGTAGTTATTATTGTTCAAGTGTTTGGAAGCCCTAATCCCTAATTACTGCTGTCTAATAATGCCATAATGCCATATAAATACAGGATAAAAAAAAAAAAAAAAAACCCACAGCTTCCCCTGAAAGCCTTCAAATCAACTGTTATGTAAATAGTGACAAACAAAATTAGAAAGACAAAGATGCAGGAGAAGTCCAAAACTCAGCAATGTCCTTGGTGCAACAAATTTCTGTAAGTGGTGTTTTTTTGTGAGCTTCTGAATAGCAAAGGGCAATGTTACTGAAGGTTGGAGAAAGTGTTTTCCAACCACAAGGAGCAATGTAGAAAGAAGAATGAAGATGAATGGAACACATTGAGAATGGAGGCTAGGAACAAGCTTGACAGAATTATCCTGTAGTAAATATGACTTGTTGAAAAGAAGGTTCATCGTAAACATCACCTTTTTGTTAATTGGCAAATATTTCTTCAATATTTCTTTTATTCACCTTGAATTTGAATTTCATTACTCCTTTCACATCCAGAGCAGGTGCAAAATCAAAAACTATAGCTGCTTTAATTTGTTTCTTTTCCTTAGAATACCTCTTCTACTCTCGAAGCTTGTATCCAGCTCTCTAATTAGCAGCTTGCCTCAAAAGAAATAAAACTATCCCCTTTTCTCTTCTTTTCACATCTTACTTTGATGTTTATAAATGTTGTAAATGCCTAGAATAAAAGCAACATGCATGATGAAGTTTACTGCGCATAATCAATATAGATTAAACTTTCAAATACTCTTTCTGTAAAATCGTACTGACAGTACGATACTGGCTTCATCATAAAGAAAAGTGCGCCTAAGAGCTTAGTTTGATGAAATATTACAGGACCTCAAAGGCATCCTGCTTAAATATTTGTAATAAGTTACATTTTTAATAGAGAATATAAAGCCTACCAGAAAAAAAAAAAAATTGCAATGAAATGTGATAACCTTCCCCCCCTCCTTTTGTTTTTGTTGCCAGAGCAGAATGAGGAAAGAATGGTTTTATCCTTTCTTAAGGCAAATTGTTAATCAACCAGATGATTACAGATAGTAGTTGGCACGACAGAGATATATCTTCAATAAATGAAATGAAACAAGACTTACTGCAATTAAAAAAATAGTTCAGCCTGCAAAAGAAGGAAACAGAATAATATTCAGGGAAAAAGTTCTATCTAAATCCCCTAGAGAAAAATTGCTTAAAAGCAGAAAATATGCTCCACCCAGATGAAGTTCTCTTCGATAGAGTTCCTTTTTCATGAATGCAAGCTGAGGAAGAAGATATGTATGAAAACTGAATGCATGAATTCTGCCTCGTCAAGATGGTAAATAACCTGGGTAAGAGATATTTTGAAAATAATTCAGTATAAGTTGATTCAGCCTGTTTTTCTTCTTTTTTTTCACTTGTCTTTTTAAAATGTATGTATATCTGTAAATACATAAATGTAAATGTATGTTTCCTTATTCTCTATAAGGATATATATTTTATTTATCAAACACGAGTTGGATTAAGTGTGATTCAAGGTGGTTGGATCACCAGTTTTCTTTAAGATTGGGCATTCCTAGTCTACAGGTATGTTAAATGTATGCCTTCATAGGATCTTGGACATCTTACGAAGTGTTTTACCTTCCCCAGCACATTGTCTAGGGCATCTAAAGGGAAGCGTCATGTTACCTACATAGAGAGATTGTATAGCAGTTACAGAGATAAATGTCTTCTAATGATATATGGTAACCAAGATGGATCAGACATACAAAGGAATAATTAGTCCCTGCCTCAGGGCTTCTGGTGTGAGATTTAGACAGGCTAAATTGTTCACAAACAAGTTTCTGAAAATCAGGTGCATTTGTAGTTGCAATATCAGTACTAGTAAAATGGATAGTGTGCCAGGTAAACTGTGATAAAACTAAGATTCTAATGTTTAAAGAATGTAAAGAAAAGCTGAATAAATTATTGTACACTGGGAAAAGTTATATCCATACAGGCACTAGAAAGAGAAATAAATGGTGGTTGATTTTCTATTCTAGTTCTCTAAATTCTCTAAGAGTTAAGTTATTTTGGGATGCTGGAGAATAAATTTCTAGCAATAAAGTAAGTAGAATTTATTTTTGAGTTATTACTGTCTACCATTTAAGATATGTTTTGTATGTTAAGCATACATTTTTCTTTGCTTTATTTGCTGTGTGTGTTGTGATATATAGCACTGCAATATTCTTGTTTTTTCATACTGAACTACCTCTCTTCTCAGGCACTTATGTTCTGCCTCCTTTCCCAAGCAAATACTACAATGAAGTGCAGTGAGATGATATTGCAGAGAGGGCAAGTGCTTTAGGATTCACAGTTCTGACTTGTTGTTCCTGACCTTCTTATCCTACCATCCATTTCCCCGGCCCTCCCTTGTTCTTGCATCTCCCCCAGCTGTATGGATTACACTGCACAGTCAGCTTTGACATTAACTTCAATTACTTGATATGCATGTATCAGGAAAGTCACTCTATGAGGATCTCAGTTTAATAATTCTGATCTGATCTTTGGAAGTAGTCTTTTACAAGCCAGGTTTAGCACAGTCCAAGCCTTTGACTAGATATAAATGTAAAGTCATCCTTCCTGCATCTTTAGTAGCATGTGATACATGTAAAGGTCTAATTTATTGCAGTGGAAACAGGTTTATAAATCCCACATGGGAAGAAGCAGCTGATGATGATGGCATCACAGGGAAAGAAAAAGTAGGAAGAGACAAAGGCAAGTCCTCTTAAGCAAACATTATCAGAGTAGGAAGATTCCCACTCTGTGTGCTAATGGAGAGCCTGGGGCCTGGACACACACAGCTGGTGAACCGGGAAGGACCAGTGCCTGTCTCCTCAAAGAGCAAAACAAAAGGCAAACTCTGTGCTCCCTCAGAGCGCTGATGAATGGTGGGGAGACTAGCTGGATCGTGGTGCACCTACACGAGGTGACCATTCACAAGCTGTAAGTCTCTCTCTCAACTCCAGAGTTCTTCTAGTAGTGTAGGTGTATTTTATGGCTGTGTTAGACAAACACATGTGGTCTTCCCTGCTTGAAAAGCTTAGTCTCTTAGTTCTGGTCTTTGAGAGATCAGCAGCTTGAAGGAGCAGTCATTCCTCTCAGACTGCTGTGAGGCATCAGCCATGTGTGATTTTTAAGAGGTGAATTTGGAAGCAGCAAGAATAGGATCAACTTAGTTCAGCGTTATTCATGCAGCTTCCCAAAGATGTGAGGATGATTTCTAAGAAATGCAGTGAAGGAAGACTACAACTTGTAAATCTTCAGATTGTTCAAACTGGTTGAAATATTGATGCACAATCACTATGAAATTAAATGGAAATTTAATAACATTTCAAACTACTCATGCTCAGAATGGGTAGGGAATGTGAGAGTCATCTCAACCGTTACTTTTCTTTCACATATTTTTTGCATACTTTTCTAAAACAAGTTATGGGTGGATCACTCTTTTCAGTTTGCACTTCTTCTGTTTAAAGTGTTGAAATTGTGTTCTGATAAATACTCTGACTGAGAATATCATGAATTAATTGCCGTCAATAAAAATTACCTAGCAAAAATCTACCCCATGAACTATGTCTTTCTAAAACAGAATGTTTTATAAATTATAATGATTAATGAAACTATTGGCAAAGTAAATTAAACTGGTCTCAAGAGAAATTGTGTGACTAATAATCATGAAAGAGTTAATAAGAAATTGGAGCTATACTTCATTGTTATGATATTTTTCTGGCTTTTGGTTTTGTTGGAGATTGCCATCTAACAGTTTCTTTTCCCCCTCTATTTTATTTTTATATATTGTTTTCAATCTTATTCTGCAAAAAAAGTGATGAATCTTTAAAGAGTTTAAAAGATAAAAATCATAACTGGTTAAGGGGATAAAAATTCAAGTGTAAAATAATAACAGGTTATTAAACATCTTAATCATTAAATGCATTCAACACTTGAAGATTGATATATACTGTTGTTTGGAAATGTAATGTTAATGTCACTCTGATTTAGATGATTACCAAGTTTTTGCTCAAGCATCTTTTTCAGATGAACAGCTGAATAGTAGATTTGGTTCCTTGTTTTGCTAGACTACTTTTAATCAAAGCAATAATTAAAGTTAATAGTATCTTTAGAAATATAATTTTGGAAGATTTTTTTTAAATTTCACTCATATGACTCAATCTCACCCTTACTGGGACTTGGTTATGCCAATGCAATTAAAATTATTGGGAGAATTTTTCTTTTTTCTTCCTTTTAATTTGCTGGAAGTAAGATATTGGCCTATCTGTAGAATCACTGAATAGTTTTGTTGGTGCCTATGTGTTTCTATTATACATGGGCTGCAGGAAACCAAAATCTTCTCAGTAGTGTCTATTGACAAGGCAAGAAGCTACAGGCACAAACTGAAGCACAGGAGGTTCCATCAGAATATAATAAAAATATTTTTTACTCTAAGTACAATTGAACGCATGAACAGGTTATGGAGTCTCCATCCTTGCTGATACTCAAAACCCAACTGCACATTGTACTGGGCAGCCTGCTGTAGCTGATCCTGCTTGGGCAGAAGAGTTGGATCAGATTGTCTCCAGAGGTCCCATTCACACCCAAGTATTCTGTGATTCTGAGTCCGCAACAAGCAAAACAGTTGAAAATATTGTACTCAAAAAATTTATAGTTTAAAGAAAGATCAGAAGCAAAATGTCTTTGCAGAAGTTGCTAGAACCAAAATTTGCATAACTTCCAGGAAAGAGGTAAAAAAAAGTATATACAAATCTAATTCTTCATACTGTTCTATTTCTGCTCAGAAATTGTTGAAAAGCTTTAAATAATAAGTGTAGTGAATAAAAAATAGTATTGCTCTCCAGTGTCAGCCTAATAATATCTGATCCGAGCTGGCTCCATGGTGGAGCTTAGAACAACCAGCCTGTGAAGACTGATCATAATCATTTCTCTTTATAAAAATCTAGTTCTTTCATCATCGTCTCGTTACTTCATAAGTATGAAGAGCTGTCTTCATACTTACAGCTCTGGCTATGCAGCTGACAACTGTGCCTTACAACGCTTTGGATTCAGAAGCATGAGAGAATGCATGTTTGGGGGAACAAGTCAATCAGTCTGATGGAGGTTTGACTGTACCTGTGTTGTGGTAACAAAGTAGGAGATGAGGAATGTCCAGAAAAAAAATCCCTTAGGAGAAGATTCTCATGGAAAAAAAACAAAGAAGCTCTGTCCTCAGATGTTTCGCTGTGGAACTTGAGTTGGTCTCAGTGTGCCAAAAAATAAAAGTGTTCTATTCATTCTATGCACTCTACTGAAAAATTAAACCAAATACATTATTCTAGCTTACAGATGACTAGCTTTATTTTGGCATATGTTTAATCATTCAGGAAAGCGCCCTATTTGAGAAAGCCTGTAAGTACCTACTTAAACAAAGTACATGTTAAGGACCTTCTTGAATAAAGGCCAGAGTACTTAAAATTAGGAGGTGCACATCTTTTTAGTTTAAAGGAGAAAGCAAAATTGCAAAACTGAGGCAGAGCTTCCTTCATTAATACTTGGTAAGGAACTCAAACATGCAGGCTCTGCAAGAGCAGCTATCATCTCTCATGAGAGTCAAAGATATTTTCTGATTTAATGTTTAATTAAATGTTTAATTAAAAAAAAATGTTTAATTAAAAAAAAGACAATAAAACAGTATGTTTTAATCACATTTGTAATAGATACAAGAGCATGCAAGGCCTAACTGTTGCCGTGACTGGTTTTCTGGAATCTCTCTCTTCAACGCATAATTTCTGGAGAGACAGAAGTCCTGTCCCTACCCGATATTCTTTACTTACCAGTTAAAAGGATAAAATTGTCAAAATATCTGATAACACAGAAGTCTTTTTCATTTTTCTCTAAATATTTGGACTTACATTGTGGAAAGATGGTTAATTCTGCTGAATTTGTTACTCTCAGAGGGCAGAAAATGATAAATCATCTTAGCTAGGCAAGGGAAGCTCTGTGAGGAAATTATATCTATCTGAGGATTTTAAAATGGCATAAGAGAAACAGTACTTAACAGAATCCTCCACTTATCTAACCTTGATGGCCATATAGGATGTTTTTCTCTTTAGAAAATAAGCTACTTTGAATGGAAATGAAAATAAATTGAAAGCTAAAAGTACACAAACATAACAATTAATGTAGGAAAGACATGGCTTGAAATTCAGCATCTACATAATTGAAATACTTCCCTTATAGACTGATTTTACCTTATTAACTGGATAAACTGACAAGAAGAACTCTGACTCACCAGTGTTTATCTTGGTCATGTGAAAAATCCTGCTGAGGAAAGGGGAATTTTGCTGAAGGTGTATGAACAGAGTACCTATAATCTCAGACAGGAGTAAAATTCAGTGAAGCAATAGAAAAATACTTTAAACTGTTGTTGTCTATCATTAATGAGAAAAAATGATCCAGTTCTTTTTAGATATAAATCATCAAAAGCAAGAAGCAGATTGAAGCAGATTCTTTAAACACAATTATTAAGGTAAAATGATAGATATTCATCGCTGTAGCCAAGACTGATCATCAGTGAATTATTCAATTTTACCAGACAACACCCTATTTTTCTATAGATAAAAGCATATTTTCTCTGCACTTGCAAGTTGAGAACTGAATATCTTGGAGGTTCGTGATGCTGACGAAGAAAGCAATAAGAATGTATATGTACTAAATCAATACTCTTTATATTAAATTCTCCCTTTGAGTATCAGTGATCCAGACCATTAGTTTAACAGTTTTCACAAAGAATAGGAATATTATTTTCAGAATCAAAAAATACTCTCAACAGAAGAATATTGTTCCCTGTGCAGAGCTTTTTGTAGAAAATGAGAAAATGTCATGTGTGGGAAGGAAGAAACAAAACAAAATCTAAAGACTCCTAAAGAGGCTAGTACATTTAATAGCAAATTACTGAATTAACACCCTGATATTTCAGGACTGGGATTTCAGTAAGAGCTGTTCTGCATCTGAGGACTTGTGCATATGCGTACTTATGAATATATACATAAGATATGAGTGAAACCTTAAGGTTTTTATCTTGAATATTTGAAGAAACTAAGAATACCTATCATATTCACATATCCATTTCAATTGCTCTTCCATCTTCTGATTTAGTCTTTTCATTTTATGAATATCGGTTTCCCCATTGAGAAAGATAAAGGGGGAAATCAATATAACTGAAAAAACAGCAGACTGGACATAAGGAATATATACAGTTGGACTTTGAACCTAGAAAAAAATGGAAAGAGAATAAAGCAGAACTAATATTTCATGAGAATGCCTGTATACCAGCAACAGACGGGCAGGTATTTATGTTAACAAGTTTAGATACAAAAAGAATGTCATTTCTATGGATGAGGAGCAGGAAAATCTTTAAGCGAGCAATATCAGCACAACGTTAGCTTTAAAAGAGCAATGACTGCGACTGACATTCAACTCAATGTCTGGCCCACGGAAGTCTATTCAAAAATGCAAGTGAAAGGTGCCACCTCTGCATTTTCCATCACTTCATGGCTAGAGGCCAGCAGTAATAAGTCACAGCTACAACAGTAACCAAAATAACAGTCCAAACAGTTGGATATAATAGCAGTGATGGAAGCATAAGGGTGTCTAAAATCAAATGTAAGTGGGAGGGTACTAAAATAGAGCATTTCAATTCTTTTGCCTAGAAATCTAGCTCTCAGTTGTGAATCGGGGAGACACAAGTCTTAACTATGCCAATAAAAAGCTTATCGGAACATGAATGTGGTTCCTGCCTTCATCTGGTTTGGGGCAGATATTTTGGCTGAAAGGGGTGCATTGTACTTTCCAGTTTTCACCTTATAAATCTGTTTGTCTATTGCATTCCTGGAGGAGGCTCCTGAATTCGTGTACCATTATATAAGTGGCCATTTTATGTGAACCATATACTTCTTAAATTCAACTGAGATGAATAACAAATGTTCTGTCCATGTTTACAACATACATTACATCAACATGCAAACATCATGCAAATGTTGTTAGCATAGATTAATATTATACTAAGAAGACAGTAAGAATAATGAAAAATGTAATTAAGAACAATTCAATATAATTAGCTTGTTCGACACTTCAGAATTGATTGGCATATCACAAAAATAGCCAATGTTGCTTTAAATATTAATGTGGAGAAGTCTTTCATCCCAGAAAAAATACCCCAGAAATAGCAGAATTAATAATCTAATAGGATACTTTGGGTGATTTGAATGATATGAAGTAAAATTCCACAGTTGATTTTGAGTAAAATGGAAAATTAGCTAATAAAAACTTAGAGCTGAAATACAATATATTTTGATAGGGAATAAAATAGATCAACTGATAAGAATGCTAGACTAGATAAGAATGTTGTAATCACCTAATAAACTGTGGAATTAAATCATAACCATGAGAGTTTCTTTGCTCCTTTTAAAGCAAATACCATTCTGGAGATATGATCACCATGCTATTCTCTGATAGAGCAAGGTCAGCATCCTTTGAAATTGTGGGGGTTTTCTCCTTAACTTGAACACATACTTCATTATTGCTTTGGAGAGGAGGAAAAGAGGCACTCTCAGAACACATATCTTCTCAGGTTACAAAGAATAGCATTTGTAAGACCTAGTGAAAAATACTGAAAGGAGGGGAAGGCAGGGATTTCCCTCTCCCTTCTTCTCTAGCTGACTGATCTAGAGAAACCAATTGCTATCATTCATGAAACCATATACTATTCAGTAGGTTCAGGCAGGACTTTTCTTTTTGCATAGTTTTAAACAATAACATGACTGTGCATCTGAGTTTAAATATTATGTGACTTCATCGTTAATGGCATTTTTGTTATGGAGTTTTTTGAATATATATGTATGTTGATGGAGAGGTCTGGCACCCATTCCCTTCCTTACATGAAGTGTAAACAGCCACCATGTTCCTTCATATTAAACTTATATTCTTCAGTCTTTTGGAAAGGCTTAAAATTTCTTTAAATTCTCTTTGCTGTTCAGAAGTAAGCCCTATATGACTGGTAATTTTGGTAAATCTATCTATTTGACAATTAAACCCCAAAGTTTAATCCAGGATTAGAATGTCAAAAAGAAAATGCATGCTAGTAGCATATCTGTTGTTACACACAAGTGGCAGCAATGTCTTCTGTCACTTGTGCTGAGTTACAGAATTATAGTGTGAAGTGACTAGGATTCAAAGTTCAGGAAGGGTGCAGTGCATATATACTTACTTATGTAGGTGCACCACATATATACATACTTACATAAATGATCTTTCCTAACTTTGTATGACTTTTCTAAAGAAGCAATCAAACTTAAAATAGAGCCTATTACGTGGTCCTAAAACTGAGTGAAACTCAGCTTGCTGTTCTGCAAGTCTACAGCTAGAAGCAGCTGCTGTGGAGTCATGTGTTTTTGCACAGTTCCCATATAGCTGATTGATAGCAAATCTCTCCGACTCCACTATTCTTCCTCTAGATATGGATTGCCTTACACAGAGATGCTGGAGCCAGGAGATTGGCGTTCAGTTGAGGAAAAAAGCTTTTCTGTTCTGATTTTCTCTCCTACTCATTATGTATTGCCAGTACCTGAGAGTTTGGGAAAGTTTGAGTCTATTGCATGTTTTCATAAGTATTCATCATTAACCTTTGTCTACTGTAGAGCTGAGGTAGTATGAGAAATATTATACTTTGCTTGAACCTGCTTTTTACTTTTCCTTTATATGAAGTAGGCCATCTGGCATATGCTGGTACAATATTTTAAATATCACCTCCTGATGAGCTGTACATAGTCATTAATCTCTTGTTAACAGGTAAACAAAGTGTTCTTCAATTGCTGTTATTATTTACCTTAACTGTAATAAAACAAATACCTTTACTGCTGTTCCTAGGAGAGCAATCTAAATATCCAGTGTTCTGACTCTGAATTACATTAGTATAATAGAATGAAGAAAAAAGTATCTTTCTAAAGCACATCTCAATACTTACAACAAAATCTTCTAATTCCATTTGTTTATAGTAGTCTGAGAATCTGAGGATATTATAAACTTCTATATAGCATATATGGTATTCTAATAAAGGGAGGGAAGGATGGTGCATTGATAACAGTGCCAGTAAAGGACTCAGGAGATCTGTATTCAATAACCTTCACCACCAGTTTCCTTCCTGTGTAGTCTTGGCAAGAGTGTTTTACAAGGCTGTTTCAATGCTGAAACGCTTTCTGATAATCTGTCTTTTAGATTATTAATTTCCCATCTGTTATGTGAAGATGCTAGATGTATGATTGCAAGAGTACTTGAACTAAATATGATATTGCAGAGGGAGATAAAGAAGTTCCTTAGATTTAGATAGTTCCATAACATCTTTTCTAAAATGGAAAAAAAGTAATTTTTGAGCCTTCAAAACAGAATGGCTATGGGTGTTCTGCTTGAACCATGTCCAGAAATTGTCTGGGAGAGTGCTAGTTGGCACAGGCCAAATGTCAGGGCTGCTCTTATAGTTTAACTGCATGATTGCTTACTGGTGCCTGAGAATATGCCATAGTTTGGTTTCCTAGTGTAGATGTGGCTTCTTCCCACGGTGGATTCTGTAAAACCATAGGAAACCTGGTGTAAGTAAAGCACAAAGAGGACTTGCAAGGGTTGAAAGGATGTTTCCTTTCCTGAGAAGGAACAAAAGGTCCTTGGAAAATCTACATAATCTTCACTAGTTTTCAGAAGCTCAACTTTTATTAGGAACTACTGTTAGTTCCAGTATGTCTCAATGAGCAGTGTCACCACATGTCCTCAGCACAAACACAAGGCTCAAGAGTCAACCGTTTTCACAGGAGCTGGTCCAAATCTCTAGGACTTTCACAGGCTTCCCTTTTCCATAGATGGCCTGAATCCCAGCCCTCTTCTACAGGAGCATGCAGAAGATGTCATGCTAACGGTCATGAATAGGTGACTTTGATGTCACAGTTTACTCATTTTTGCCTCAAGGCGTGTGAATGAAGCTCCGTAAGAAACAAGTCAGCAAAATTCCCTGTGAACCGGATTCAGATGGACCGGCACAGCTGCAACCACTATTGTGGGTATTTCCATAGTTAGTTCCACAGCGTAATTGCCCACAAAGCCTTTTAGGAAAGAGATGCTCAGCCAAAGCTTTTAGGAAGTGCCAGTTCTATTTTTACAAATTGTGTCAAGATCCCGTATTTGAAAACCACAATTTTATTTTATGTGACTTACAACACAACTATTGAAGTTGACTATTAAGTGCAATGCTTCAACTAGGAATACTAGTACAAGTAATACAAGAGGAGAAGGAAGATAGAACATAGCAATACCTATTTGTGAGCTCAGCCTCTGTGAAAAGTGTTCTGTGTCAGAGGGGAATAACCTGCTTCCTTCTTAGGGAGGAGATATTTTAAAGATATCAGACTGGATCCTAAGTCTTTGCAGAAGCCATTCAGGAGTGTGGTCTCTTATTTTACCATCTGTAGTACTGTCTCCCTTATAACTCACCCAGAGAACTAATACAATTCTTCTCTCTCACAGGTACAGGAACCGCTCCAGGCACAAAGGTGAAAGAATCACAAAGCTGGCAGCAATTTCAGAATGTTTTAAGAGAATTATTCATCAACACAATGATTCATGCTCGCCAGTTTTCCATAGGAGGTGGTCACAGCATTTTTTTCCACTGGGAGGAGGGAGAAAAGGAGCAGGCAGGCAAAACGGATTCCCAAGGTTTGGCTCTACATTCAAGAGAAATGAATGGGAATTTTCTCATCTTTCCTTCAATATTTTCTCAGCTTCTGGGTGTGTGGGAGGAAAAGGAAGTTATTCATCGTCAATTATGACTTTTCACTAAGTTGCTGCATTTTGGATTGTGTTTGTCTTAAGTCTACAGCTCATTGTCTCTTTTAGGAACTGATTTCTGATTCCTTCCTATTAGGCTATCTCTCAATCACAGATGTGTGAAGCCAGTTTCAAGGCAATTGAAATTACCCACACAGAGACTACTCATGTATTTTTTACAGACCAGATTCAAATTCCATTAAATGAAAGAAAGATCTCCAAAGATTGAAATAGGCCTGGTTTGGTCTCATATCAAAACTATATCTGGGAAATTTCTGGATATTAAGCTGTGATTATCCATTTAGGAGCCATAATATGTGATTAAGAAAAGCCAGCCTTGTTCAGAAAAGTGAGGATAGAACAAATAAGAATTTGGACTTTACTAAGAAACAGAGAAAAAAAAAAAGACTTTGTTTTAAAAATCCTGGTTGAAATTCATTGCAGTTTCTTGGGGATCCTCCAGAGACAATGCCCTGATGGTTCTTTTAGTATTCTCAGGTTATTAATACAGAAGGAATTCCTTCTGTCCCTAACTCAGTATATAACAAGAAAGATGTGTCCTATTAATAAAGTAAGACTATTAAAGTATTTCCTCTACTGTACAACTTGTTTTAAGCTCTTTACTTAAAGAAGGACATTTTAAAAGAATGAAAAACTAAATGGTTATTAATCTTTTCCAGATGTCTAAGACCAAATAAAAAGGCTGTACATTAACCTGTGTTTAAAATCTAAAAAGGAATCTTACTGCAGATAAATGTATTCTATGATGCTGACCATTAAATGATCCATTTTCAAGGTGTGTGGCCTTATTAAGTTTGGAAATTCATATACAGCTCACATATACATGCCTCTGTTTCTAGTAGCAAAGGTATTTTGATATGTACCAAACACCACAGCCTGGAACTGACATCATTCTTTGGCAGGCATGTGAATATTTTGTATTGTAATTGCTGGCTTGCATGTCAGTACACTTCTGCTGTATATTAAACAGAGTGATATACTTGTGTTCAGGGTGTTTTGCCAATCCTTTCTATTGGCTAAGCAAATAAAGTTTTTTTGCATCAACTAAGAAGTCTAGTTTATGTGTACTGTTTGCATATGTGCAAGATAGAGGTGGCTTGGTCTCTGTGTTTAAGCTTGAAAAACATCTCCAAAAGTTACTTGAACATTATATTTTTACTTCCTCACTTGAGTGCTTTCAGTGAACATTCCTAGGGGACAAGCTAGGGTCTACTGGGGTTCAAAAAGAGGGTCAAAAATACCCTCTACAACCATAACTCTTCTTCTATAGTGAGTGGGGGTTCCCATACACATCCAGTTTTAAAATGAGACCATAAACATTGTGGAAAAGTGTTGACAACCATTGCTGAAGGGAGCAAATATTTTAGCGGTATTACTAAAACCATTTTATTCTTAACATTTAGAAAACTTTCTGATAAAGTGATTTTTTATTCCTAAACACAAGCAGAAATTTCAATCTTGCCATGGGGTTTTCCTTTTTATAGAAAGTGCTGCAAAATTCCCAGAAAACTAGGAAGTATTCTGTCAAAAAGGTAAACAGTTCATGAATTTTGTTCTGTGTTGCAAGATGAAAATTTAGTCTCTTCAGTGGTCAGAAATAATCTGATTTTGGATGATAAATTGTTTTCTGCAGTTCACTCAGATTCAGTGGAATTTATGCGGACATGGAAATCCCTATGTGAGATTACTGTTGATGGATACTTTAATCCCTGTTTGTCTAGAATTCCCCCAAACCATTTTGTAATTTGATATTAATATTTCTTCTCAGTCATATTAGTTTCTGGAAACTGCTGTTTTCTGGTAAAACTATGTCAGCACTGAAGAGTGCACTGGAATTTTCCTAACTGCATAAATTGAGATAGAACTAGTAAACAATATCATATGGAAAACATATTATTTCACCTCTTCCTCTCCAAAGAATGATGAAAGGAATAGTTACTAATAAAAGTGCTAAGACTAAATTTTTCAGTCCTTTATTTCATGTTTTTATCAATAAAATAAAATGCATTAAGAAGGTCTCTGCAATGAGTACTACTGGTAAAGGACATGATTTCAGTACCAAATATGGGAAGAAACAGGTAGTGACAGAATGTTGTCTGAGTCTTATGATATTCCTCTTGAGAACTTACAGACTTGGTAGTTGGCATCTCCTGGAGAATTATGAGGTACCAAAAAAAGGAAGGGGAGATATGCAACAGCTGATAGACAGTATTTAAAACTGCAATGTAAAATTGGGAGAGGATGCTAGTAGATTGTATGACACAGAGGTCAAAATGACCTTGAAAATATTCAAGAAATGGCCTGAGGAAGAAAGGCCACTATGAGAGATAAATACAACATTCTATGCTAAGGATTAATATGCAAGTTGCCCTGAATTTCTGCAACCACATAATATTTCTCCCTAAAGAATTGAGAAGTTGTAGTGAGGCATAAACTTATCTTGGAAAAGCATATAACGCTGCTGCAAAGAAGTAAACCATGTTGAGGGGTAAACAAGACTACAGGCAGCAACAGGTATACAAGGTGCACAAGAGAGCAGAATCCTGAGGCAAAGGAAGCAAATCGGTCCCTTCCGCTGGGCAGAAGCAGCTGTATCTAAGAAATCCCAGACACCAATGGAAGTCTTCAAATTCAAATTTGACAAATTATGGCTACTCCAGAACTGCTGCTCTGGGCAGTTCAAACCTATCTCTTTTGTCCCATCCTCTAATGATATGAAGAACAGATTGTTTCCTTGTTCCTCACAACAGTCTTTGATGTCATACTTCTTCTCAGTCTTCATCTCTTCTCACTAAATAATACAAGTTACATTGATTTTTTTTTCTTGTAAGCCATATTCTGTAGCTATTGTAAATCTTTTAACTATTGTTGGTCCCTAAGATTATTGCTCTCTATCACCTCAAACTGACTACTGTCTTCCAACTTGAGCATTTCAATGCTAAGCCGAGAAAAAGGCTTAGGGAGGGACCAGTCATATCTCTGTGTTTGTGCAGAAACTTGAGTACAAAGGGAGCTGCTAAGTTGTTGCTTTTAATTTTGGGAGATGACCCATATAACTCAATCTTATATAATAAAAATCACTTCAAGATGTTATGGATGCTAAAGTTTTTTTTTTCTTTTTTTTTTTTCCCCAAACAACTTATTTATTACTAACATAAGTTTGGCAGACAAGTTCCATGTCTCTTCAGAACTGTGACAACTGTTCTTTGGTGCTTCCTACATTTACTCAATTCATACTCTTTTATTTAATGTTCACTTTAAAATTCAGTCTGGGAAAATTCCCCAGGATGTTACCTAGAGGGAGCTCTTACCTTTGAATGAAAGTGGTCTGTTGAATCATAGAAAGATACATAAGGTCTTTTTTGAAGTGCATTATTGCTTGCTTTAGATGTTTTAATGGGATTGTCATTTGGGGGAATATTTAAATTCTCAGATATACTCAGATGTGATGCATCATATATATATGTATATATGTGCATATATACATATGCATGCATGTGTGTATATCAGGCTGTATATGTATATATTAGGCTAAACAGTCCTAACCTGCTTGAAGTGTGAAAGTTTTGGACCCCCAGTCTCTCAGCAAGCATTGTCTATTTCCTCTCTTTCTGCTTTTTTTATTTTTTCTTTTTTAACCAGCAGCAAGCTATGAATAAAAAGTCATTTAAAATATCTGAAAGATGTTATATAAGAGAATACTCTCATTAAGCATATATAATTAAGTACATACTATGTATGTAACAATTACTTCAGATTTATTGACACTTATGAATAATCTGTATGTCCATGCTCATTCTTTTCCCTCAATTCATATTCTCTTCCTCAAATGTGGTGAATTTTGCATAAGAAATGATGCACGAGAATCTAATAAGCATGCAGAGCTCAGTGTAAGAAATGAGAAGCCTCTGGCAATCAGGGAAAAACAGATATTAGTACTGTTCTAGAAGCTAGAGAAAATCTCCCAAGAATAGGTGAATAAAAGCCAATAACATTAAAATAATCTGTATTTATTCATTCTGCACTCCTGCTGTTCAGCATGGACCTAAAATGATCAGGTGAAGTTTCTTTGATCACACTACGATCTAGTTGCATCAGGGATTGTAGGCAGATTGCATAAAGCAGAAGTGTGGTTCTTGATTGTAGCTGTGTTCCCAGGCAGCTTACTGTCAAGTTTATAATTCAAAAAAGATAATTGTGTACAGAAACTGTGCTCCTATTAAAATGTATAAACAAAATTATTATATTTAATGAGTCTACGTGCATATTACATACACATCCCTCAGTCAGATGCAATCAAAGATTTTTCAAATAAAACACTTTTTGAGGTGCACTTTTAACTTATTTTTCCTGACAAATTCAAAATCAGTATCATATTCATGAAAGTATTTTCCATGATAAAGAAGCTGTGTAACTTGACATGTTCTTTTTTTTTCACTTGAACCAGACTAGTTCATGGTTTCCAAGCTGAAATGTTTCTCTTGATCTAGACCAAATGAAAATATGTTGTTTAGATTCTAACAGTGAAAAGGATCAATTATGAGCTGGAAGAGTTCAGCTTTGATGTGATTTAAAAAAATTATTTATGTTAGGGAAAGCAAATTCATTGCTCTCTGTTCATTTTTGCTTATATTCTTGCCTCACAGACCCCACAGTGGGGTTAAGTAGGTTTGGAAATACTGGCAGGCAGAGCAGTTACCAGTTTCGGGTTTGTTCTCCTGCGTACTTTGAAGGCTCACAGAGGCACCATCACACAGGTCCTATTTATGGACATTTTCTTCTTACTCTTGAAGGTAAAATGTTTCATACAATATTGAATGTATGCTAAGATTCTGAAGTCCTCACAAGTGAAGCCTGAGTTCCAGGTGTCTGAACCATCCTTTACCTTTGGGTTTGATGAGTTTCTCCGACTAGACTCCCAGTCACCTGTGAAACTTCCAGGATGAAGAACCAATTCAAGACAACTACAACTAGAACTACAAAAAAAAAAAAAAAAAAAAAACATGCACACATGTACAATTCTACATAAAACAGGCTCCTGACCACAGTGACCAGCCTTGTGTGCTGACCTGGTCTGGCCTTCACAGAGGTGCAGGTGCCCTCTGGGCCAAGTCCCTCTTGGGTAAGTCGCTCTTGGAGGAGAGGCTGTGATCTGCGCCAGCCAAAAGGGATCCCATCCCACACTCAACGATACGCCTGGTCCTGCGGTCAGGTTGTCTTTCATAGGCAGGAAACTCCTATGAAACACCTCTAGGAAGAAAGAGCTTTCGCAGGCTTTCAGCTCCTCCCATATCACCAGCCTGGGTCAACAAGAAGGCAATGGCAAGTTCTGCACAGTAAGGTTAAACTTGGAGCCCATCAAAAGCAAAACAAATATGATGAATTCCTATACTAATCTAAATACCTTGATGTCTTTCTTTTTGCTTGAATTCAGCTAGGCTCTTTAAAATGTTCCTCGAGCATTACAGCTTAGGGTAAATAGGAAACACTGTCTTCTTAATGCCTTCAGACTTCCCCAAGGTCTGAGGGGGAGAGTGGAATACACATATATGTGCCATTAATAAATCTTTCCCATGCTAAATCTGGAATATATGATGGTAATTTCCTTCTTTCCCCTTCCCTTTCATGTTCAATGCTCCTTAGAGAAGCTTTCTCTAAATATTACACAGATCTTGTATGTTTGAAGACTGACTGATGTTGTGTTTGATCATAGTCTACCTGCCAGTTGTCTACTGCTTGGAACTCCTCATGTATTCCATTGATACTCAATACGTATTATGCAATAAATTGATTATACATGCATTCTGTTTAACTTTGGGGTTTCTGCCACATTAACATATTTCTGTATGTTTTGGAGTTAACTAGGTAATAATATAGATGATAAAATGGACAACTATGTACAAAATTATTGGCATTCCTTTATACATTTAGGATCTGAGTTAAATATCTACTAAAACTGAACATACAACATACACTTTTGAAAGGACTTTTAATTGAGCAATAAGGTTTCAGTGAAATTCTGCAAAATGTGTTTAATTTTAATCATCCAAACAATTTTCCTACTTTTCTGAGAGGAGTACCGTTTCAAAAAATTACATCTGCTGGTATATATCCAGATGGATTATGACAAGGTACAGTGGAAAATTCTTAATTTAAAAATGTTTTATTATTTATTTACCAGGAGAACTGTATGTTTTCCTATGTCTCTGGAAGTCTACATTTTTAGAAAATAATATTTTGAAACATGAATGATCAAATTTATTTTTCTGTTCTAAATATTAACATAAAATCAGCCTTTAGATTTTAATGTCAGCTGGCAGGTTTCAACACAGTCATTCTTCATATAAGTCTTATTGCATTGTCATAGGAAGAATATAGAAAACGTATGGATCAGTTATGCCACCAAAATGTATGTTTTCTGTCTCTTCAAACAAGGGAAAACATTAGAATTGAATTTACTCGAAAGCTTTAAAAATTGGTTAGATTTGATCATTTTGTGTAGAGTTCTCATGGTTTTTCTTCAAGTTATTCTAATTCTGTCCAGGATAACATAGAACAGTTCCTATTATCAAGGTAATGTTAAGGGCTTTCTCTCTAATTTCTTTCTTCTAATATAGAAAAGCACCTCTTTTTATAATTTCATCATTGCTAGGTTCTCAGTGACATTCATATGCATCTTCACTTTTTTAAAATCCACTTTTCCCCATATTCCAGTGTAAGCTTCTAAAACACATAAGAACAAAATACTCAGTACAAAATTCAGAAGTTGCTGACAGCTACCTGTGAGGGACAGGAAAGTGCGTAGCAATGTGATACATGTCATATAAACCAAGATTATCTTTGAGCAGTTGTGACTTTGCTTTTTCAGTAAGAAATATTTATGGTATTACTATGAAGGACCACAGTTTCTGGTTTTGTGGTAAGATGAACTCTTAGGAAGCACGATCCGCTGTAGAAAGACAAAAAAGAGAGGAATTTGCCACAGGAAGGGCAGATGTCATTAATATGAGACATTTCCCCCTCCATAATTCTGTAGGCTATGGATATATATGGGGCCAAGTGAAATGGCATCTTGCATGGAACAACTTGAGCAACCATGAATTTGCTGCCACATATGACTGGGACCGTGCAGTGTTCTGGGTCAGTTAATGAAGGCAGGGGATGAAACCATGTCCTCATCTTGCTTTAATTTGTATTCATACACTACTCCCTTTCCTTGCAGTAGGAGGACTTTTACTTTTGTCCTGTTCTAAACTGCCTGATATGTACTTTATTAGGATGGCTCTGAAAATGATGCTCTTTATTAGGATACAGGGGAAAGTTAATTTTTCTTAATTTGGAATATGTTCAGTTGGTGTCCTCCTCCTCTCTTCTTCAGTTTAGAATTATCTTTTATTTATCTTTTATCTTTTATAGATAAGTCTATGGCTATCCTCTTGGCTTAACTGGCTCCAAACAGTATTATCTTCTTTCTTCTTCAGGGAAGTAAGATTGCAAATGGTACCTGAAAGGTACCATTTCTATAAATGCTAGTTTCCACCTAAATTCTAAAAAGAATTTTTGTTTGTTTATTTGTTTGTTTGTTTTTTTTAATGTACTGTTTCCTGTCTCGCATGCAGGATACTAGCAAGTTCTGAGTTAATAAGAGGTCTTCATTTGCTTTAAAGAAGGTTTCCTTAGAAAGGCCGAGTTCTGCTCCACAACCGTTGAACTGCAGGAATCCTGGCCTTTTTGTTTGTTTGTTTTTTTGTTTTTCAGTTGTTATTATATCACGATATTAAGTGGGAAGCAAGTTCCGGGTGCTGTCTCTTTCTGTTTCTCATTGCCTATTCTTGGAGAAAAAGTGGTCAAAACACCAGTTAACAAACAGGATTATTGCTTATTATGTATAGTGGTCAGCCAGAGGTGTGGCTGTCCTCTGCAAAGCAATGAGTGTTTTTCAGAAGACACTACCTAACAGTCCTTTTAACAGTGGATTACTGCTATTTTTATATTCTACCATGCCACTTATACAAAAAAAAAAAAAAATCCTGATGAGTTCCTTATTCTCATAAATGAGTTATGTATTTGGGATTATGAAAAAGAAATATGATTACACTATACTAGTAAGCTGACAAGGCTGGCTGACAAAGTAAATGGAAGATATCTTTCATATTCTCTTTCAATTTTCAGAAGTCACTCTATAAGCAACTACTATGGAAACTGCAATCAATGTCTCTTCTTTTGTTAGAAAACAAAATGGCCAGCTGAAGAAAGCTACCAGTCAACAGTTTTGAATAATTTAATTCTCCTCTAACCATTGAGGGTTGAACATTTGCTTCCTATACGTGCCAGACAAAAAGCAGGGAAGTCTGAGTACAAAACTGTTGATTAGTTTTATTCTTTGAAGATGATATTCAGTACTGAAGTGCCCTTTCTTATATTCTTAAAGAATAATGTCTTAAACCATCTTTAGCAGGACAGCATCTTTGTGCTATGTGTAATTAGGTTGTAAAATACAGAAGTTGGGGTATCACACTCTGTATAGCAAGTTAGTGTTTTAATATTCATATTAATTGTCAAAAGTTTGTTTTCTAGCTTTCACCCTAAAACACTGTTTAGGGTGTCAAAAAAAAAAATCTGTGTCTAATTATCACCTGGGGAGAAACAACCCCAGACACCAGTACAGGCCGGGGACCGATCTACTGGAGAGTAGCTCTGCTGAGAGAGACCTGGGCGTCATGGTGGACGACAGGTTGAGCATGAGGCAGCAGTGTGCCCTCATGGCCAA
>JAWLRI010000964.1:1363273-1405518 GCA_034781795.1 Crypturellus tataupa | reverse complement strand
AGGGGGGTTGGACTAGATGACCTCTAGAGGTCCCTTCCAACCTTAGGCATTCTGTGATTCTATGATTCTATGATTATCAAAACTTAAATCTGTTTGGTTGCCTAAACCTTCAATTTTGTCTCTCTATCAAATAACACATAGTTATTCCAAGAATTTGTCGTAAGATTCAATTTCATATCGTAGAACAAATGTGATAAAATAACAGTAATAAAACCTCGCTAAGTATGTAACACTGACAGACTGGAATACTTTTGCAAAGCACATTTTTCCAGGTCCCTACTCATGTTTTTCAAGGTGGATGAAATATGTGCCAAATTTATTAGACCTGTATCTCCCAGTTGCATTCACTAGCCAAGACCCTTCCTGTCTGGAAGGGTGTTCCCAGTATATGTAGCTTGGCTTGCAGTTCCAGTGACCTGATTCAGAACAGGAAACTTCAGAATATTGTCCCCTCCTTTGTTGGTATTTAACTGTTCTGAAAGGGAGATGATCATGAAGTAATTAGTAATGACCTCTAATTCTTTACTCATTTTTTATGTTTATTTCAAGTATTTATTTTTTTTCGTGTTTTCTAAATTTTTTAAAAAAAAAAAAAAAAAAAAAAAAAAAAAAAAAAAGATGCAATAGCTCATCTTAACTTTTATTAAAGAAAAGCATAAATCCATACGTATATAGACATGTCTCAAAATGTTCATCATATCAAGACATTAGACAAGGATAAGATAAAATCTCAAGTACTATGCTTTGGTTTAGAATATTGGAGTACAGGAATCTACAGGTATCTACAGGGAAAAAAAAAAAAAAAAGAGTTTTTAAAGGCCCAAACCTGCACCAGCAAACCTTATGAAGAAAGGACTTTTAATAGGGGACAGAACTAACTGTGATTATATGTGATTGGCAGGTGTAGAGGGAAATCTATTTGTATTGCTACTGATAAGGCAACTGTTTGAAAACTAAGGCCAAGGTTAAATCTTAGCAGTAGTGTGATTACATAGTCACTGAAATGGGTACCGATACACCTCTAAATCCCAAAAGCTGCAGTCTCAGATATTGCAAAACATGTTCATTCCTAGGTCAATTAACATCCTAACAGAAATTTGTAACAAGATGAAGTGGTTAATTGGGAGAATTGTTATTCTTTGGTTATTTATTAGAAAATTGTTAATTAGGAAAAATTCAGCATGGATTCAGCATGGAAGGGGAAAATCATATTTGATCTACCTGACTAGCTTGGTAGATAGAAGATGACTAGCTTGGTAGATGACCTTTTCAACACTGTTATCCAAAACCTCATCAGAATCAGAGAATCACAGAATCAAAGAATGGTTCAGGTTGGAAGGGACCTCTAGAGATCATCTAGTCCAATCCCCCTGCTCAAGCAAGGATACCTAGAGCACATGGCACAGGGTTGCATCCAGGTGGGTTTTGAAGATCTCCAGATCTACAACCTCTACAACCTACAGCCTAGAGACTCTACAACCTCTCTGGGAAGCCATTTGGAGGGATTTTAACAGGCTGAAGAAATGGGCAGAGGGAAATCTCATGAAGATCAGCAAAGAGGGAGGATTACCTGAGAGTGGTAACCCTGTGCCTCAGTTGAGGGAGGGGACTAAGCAACTCTGCAGAGAAGGACCTGGGGGTCCTGGTGGATACCTGTTTGACTATAAGCCAGTAATGTGGCCTTGTGGCACAACAAACCAGCAGTATCCTGTGCTGTATTAGCAGACAGTTGCCAATAGGTTAAAGGAAGTGATCCTTCCCTTCTCCTACGCACAAGTAAAAAACTGGAATATTGGCCTCCCCAGTATAAGAGGGGTAGGGACATACTGAACAAGTCCAGTGAAAGGCCACTGAAAATACTGAAGTGACTGGAACATCTGCCAAATGAGTGATGTGGGACAGAGTGATCTGGGACTGTAAACTTGGAGGTGATAGGCTCAAGTGAAGTCTTATCAATGTAAAATCTTATCACTTGCAAAATTTACATTAAATCAAGAGTCCAGATATGTTCTCTCTCCTATCAAATCTCAATCAAAAAATCTAAGATTTTCTTGTAATGCAGTAGTATTTAGAGATAATTAAGCCGATTAGATAATTAACCAAATTAGTGATAATTACCCAGGCATTTGTTTTGTTAATTGCCCTGAAGCAAAATAAACTTATCTTGGTTCCTAATACAACTCACTTCTTTGTTTCTTCCTCACTAATAAGGAACATAGTAGAAAATTCTCAACAATGGGATTCTCTCATAGCTTAGGAGTACTCTAATACCTGTATCTTTATTTTGTTGACAAAGCCAAAGAATCTCAAAGGAACAGTGGTGGGCTCATAAGTAGCTCACCTTTGTATTTTTGCATAGAACTGGAAACAACTTTGATGCAGAATGCAACCACCTTGATCAATACCATATTTATCTTGATGAAAACAGAGAAAAGACACAACTATGCAAAGGACTGGTTCTCAGCTCTCCTATTCCATCAAAACTATCAAGTGTGATATTAAAAAGCATAGCTAAAGTATTCATATATGAAATAATGTAAACTCCCTGCTGGACTTTATATACACACACATACACACTATATATATATATACACATATATGCATGCATGTATATATTCACATACATACATATATGTATAGTGTGTACGTACATTTCTGTAGACAGTGTAATCAAAACAGACCTTAGAAACACAACACATCCTTATTTTATTTCACCTTGGCCCCATGTCTATTTGCTTATTCTCTGGTTTCTTGCAGATTGCCAGATTAGAATTAAATCTCGTTCATTCCCCTGCAACCCTCACATGTTTGAGAAGGTGGCCAGCAGGGACACTCTCTTTGTTATTTATGTTTCCAGCTCAGAAGTTGCCCCAGTAAAAACAGAGTCTTGGCATGGTACAAAAAAACACTGAAGTCACAGAAATGGGCAGTGCCACCCTTTCTCTCATTCCCACCAGGGGTGAATGAAATTCAAATAAATATCTTGACTCATTCCTTGCTCAGAATTTCTTGTTTTAGTAAATCATAGGTTGATTTACTAAGTGATGCAGTAAAGAAGGCCTGGAACATAGTGAAATACATATGCAGGTGCACAACAGCAGTTGAATTTAACCAAAGCTGATTTACTAACATTTTACAGTTTAATGACTTCATTTTTTTCCCCAATTTTTCTCTTTTTTTGGTATGGAAGTGTTTGTTCTCATGTCATTATGTGTTTTTGACACTAGAAGTACTGTAGACACTAAATTTTATACATCCTCGTGTACACTTTTCACTTTAAAATTAGGATTTATGAGCTGAAAATGAATTGCATACTTTATCCATACCTTGATCATTTATTTATTTAATTAAATCCCTACAACCTTATCACAACTTCCTTTGCTTTATCTAGACCTCAAGAGCTCCATTCTCAGGGATACAAGCAAATGCATAGGGATAGACAGAAAATGTGATTTTGTTTCCATGAGTATATTGGATTTCATTGAATAGGGAAAATTTTAAAGATGAGGAGATGCACATACTTCTTATTACCACTATTTTTAGAAAAATTTGATGTGTTTTCATTGGTACTAGAAATATTTTGTGCAATGGTTGTGATGTCTGCTACCCTTTCCTTTATACATTAGATTGCTCATAAGGAATGTGACATTGCTATGTCTTGTGCCAGGGAAAGCAGATAAAAAAAATAAACATTGTTGAGTTTAAATTATTTTTGTGTCTGTGTGCTTAACATTGCACCACACACACCAAGACTGCATCCACATTAGGGTCTTAGTTCAGATCAGAAGTGTGTATATACGAGAGACTCCTTCTCTTATCTTCTGGCTCATCTTCATTTACCATGTTTTGATTTCTGTCACTGAGCAGTCTTGGAGTGCATGAACAGGATACCTTTTGGATAAAACTGAACTGAACGGGCAGCTGGAAAATTCCAGTCATCAACAGCATGGCTAGAAAGGTCGTAAATCCTAAAGAAAATAATAAACAAAGATTATCTCAGTAATGTTTACAGTGTTGTCATCTGTAGAAACTTTCCATCAGTACTGTCTTAAAGGACTGGAAGAAAGGAAGAACAGACATGCAGATACTGAAAATGCCTATGGTTTATCTGATAGATGGTAACTGCCCTCATGGCCCCACAGGGGGCACTCACCCTGGCTCCCTCTGCTTGGGGCCAAGCAACTGCATTTTGGTGACCATCAGTGTCCCTCAGATGCACCCCTGCTGTAGGTAGCATTGGCTCCAGTCCTGCCTCCTGCAGTTATGGATGGGTCCTGCACCAGTGTGTCCCTTCAATGTGTCAAGGATTATTAGCCCAGCAGGTACCACCACAGGGGTGGTGCTTGGGATTGCACTTGGTCGGTGAGGGCATGGTGCTGCCAGCACAGGGTTGCCTGCAGCTCCCGGTTGGTCTTCTTCATGGAGCAGTCCCCTCTTGCTGCTTCCTGGCAGCTGACTATATTAAAAGCCATTGCTAATACCCCACCTTTTGGGGAAGTAGCCATAAGGGCTTTTAGTTGCCATACCGCCTGCTGAAAAACAAGGTCAGAGCTGAGCCTGACATGCATCTGTGGCTTCCAATGGAGTTGATCAAAGCTGTAGTGAATAAAATAAAGAGTATGTGCATCTGTTAGTCACTGAAAATCATGACTGCATGATAATACACTGGAGGTTTGTGGCCTGTGGTGAAATCTGCATTTCCAAAGCAGTAGGAAACTTTTAACATAGCAACAAGTTTATCCCTTTGGGGAAAAGGATGTGGATGTTTGTTGATACATCCTATTTCCTTGTGCTCTGTATTTCTTCTTTATGAAGAGTGTGGACTTGGCCTTGATCGTACCTCTGAACTCCTCAGGTTGGGTGAAGACCAGCTGTTCAAACAAAGTAGAAATGATGTCAACTACTGGCATAGAGAGAAGAAAATACAGCAAAGAATTCTGGCTATGTAGGTAAACTTTGAGATTTGACATTTTTATAGGGAAAGCAAATGCACAGGACATCCTAAAATCCTTTTTATTAAAAGAATCTTAGTGAGAAATGAAGTATGGTGGTAGAAATGTCTGACTAGCTTTGTACTTTAAAATGAGATTACTACAATACTTTATTAATGCTCTTCGAGTCATACTGCAATTGCATCACATATACAAACTGTGCAAAGATTTACTGTACAGTAAAAAAGTCCCATTAGAGAGATGTGTGGATATTCAGTGTCATATTAATCTCCTTTTAGCCTCAGGTCAGCTTTAAATCTTTGTTCTTTACTCTTTTCCATAGAAACAAGTAGAGGCAGAGGCAGAATTAAGGACAATTAACATTTTTTTTTTTTTTAGTTAAGGTTTAATGCTCTTAAAATTATAAAAAGCAATAAAATAATTTCTAAATTCATTATTAAGAAACTTATTTTTAATTCCTATTCAATTTTGATTTTTGTGCAGTATTTTCCTTGTCTTGTTTTCTTTCTGAAATGTTCTTATGTATTTCAGTGCAAATTGGCTATCAGATTTCTTTTTTTATTGCCAAGATTATAGATCCACTTTCAGTTCCCTTTCTTGGAATTTAAAATGAAATAATTCTGTATGGATCTATAATCCACTACGAATATCTTAATCTTAATTTACCTAGAAGTCTACGGTCAAATTTGGAACTCATTTGATAAGCAAATTAAATTAAATTATCCATTTGTAGTGGTAACAAATTCTCCACAACTCATTTTTTATTGGAGGAGGAATGCTGAAGGAGAGTTGGTTGACAATTTATGGAGTTTTATATATTATGGTAGATCTCATGTCAGCTTCCAAACTTCCTATGATTAATTTTCTGGATTGATATCTGTCAGTACAGATGTCAGTGTAAATAAGAATCTCCATCCTCATGAAAAAAGGATAAGGCCAATTTAAAATTACTCCATTTTGTGAAGCTACTACTCAGATTAAATGCTGGGAGATTGAACCTGGAGGCAAGCATGACATTCTCTCTCTGAACGTCTACTTAGAGCAGGCAGTGTTAGCATCTAGAGATTATCACATGTAATCACATACAATACATATAAAACTCCAAATTATTTCATTAAGAAAGTGACAGTTTGAGTAAAGGAGTCCTGAGATACTTAATTTTGACATCATCTAATATCTGTTGAATCCCTGAGGGAAAAATAAGGAAAAGTGTTCCTGAAGGAAAAATAAGTTTTCAAGGGGGGTCATATGTGAGAAAGGAGTTTATATGTATTCTGCTGATTCTACTGTTTCCTTTACCTGAACCTACTTGCTAATTTTAGCCAAATTTCTCAGATGAATGGTGTTGTCAAAGACAGTAAAATTCTAAAATGGATGTAAAACGTAAAAAGATTGTAAAATTCTTTAAAATGGAAGCCAGGGGGAGGACAGGAAAAGATGAACTATGGAACGGACTGCAGATGCTGGATTCATCTTTTTGCCTTTCGATAAGGAAAAAACTTTGAGTAGACTTCACATATTCTTGGTTAAAAGCTGCCACACTTTCACTGACAGGAAAAATAGATTTTATTTGATCTTATGGATTTACTTTCTGGTGGTTTCTACATTTTACTATATCTAAAATGTAAGCTAATTTCTGGGAATACCTGAATGGCCTGTAACATGGTTTTAAGTTCATGAGCAAGAAAGGAAGTTCTTGCCTGTATTTTTTTTTTTTTACTTTTGATCAAAAATATTTCCTATGAAGACTCCTCCCTCTCTTTTTCTCTCTCTCCCCCTTTTTTTTTTTTTTTTTTTTAATTATTATGTGTCTATTAATGAGTAGAAAAAAGAGGTATGTGTAGAAGGTTAACCTAGTGCATGGATGGGGGAAGTAAAATTAATGGGCTTTGGTTGGGAGAAGAAAATGGCACAAGACTGCTCTCCAGCTCATAGAAAATCATTTCCCCAGGTTCATTCATATCCTATGGTTCCCCAGAAACTTTGCCATCATATATGTCACCTTCTCCAAGACTTGCTGACCTTTAAAGTAAACATAACCCACCCTCTCATCAGGTGATAGATGCTACTGCTATTGTCATCACAGGGGTGAACCATCTGTGCCGGCATGAAAGAAAGGCCTTTTTGTGAAATATCAGCCTTTCCCAACCTTTCTGCTGCTGATAAGCAGGCATCCTCTTGAAATCGGAGTAAAAGGTGGAATATGTGTGTGACAGACCCAGTGGGGATATCCTCCCTGCTATTATGCTGATGTTTGCCATTGACTGGAACACATGCGCAAAGCAGTAAATTGTGTTGCTCATGACTAGGCTCCACATTTCACCTACAAAGTCAGAAAAGATGCATTTCTTACTGTGTGCTACCTTTGCTTATTGTCACAGCTAGCTATAAACAGTTTGTAAAAACAGAGAGCCCCCTAACTAGTGTGCCTAAGGATGGCATGGTATTTAGAGTCTCTGGGGTGCTCAGCTGCTACCAGAAATACTTTCCTCAAAACCTTTTACATGTACTCCCTCTGGTTTTCTCTGTACAGTTAATAAACATAACGTGTTTCCTGAAAATAGCAAGACACAAAGCACTGTAAATCTTTTGTAGTCATAACAAGTTTTTCCTTGAGAAAGCGAGTAGGGAGTTTTCTGCTCTGAAATGCCAAATCCTTTACTTTTCTCAGAGTAAAGAGTTAAATAAATGAAAAGATGGGATTTTAGGAATGATTTCTACATTTTCCCCTCCCAAAGAAAGAATTGCCATAAGAACTCATTTTTCTATATGTAAGGGTAAACTTTAAACTCTTTCTGAATGCATGCATAGATTTACAAGAAAAAATACTTGCATAATAATGACAGGAGAAATCACCACTGTCCCAGTGATTTATTTTTATTATGTCGCTAGGAGCATTCTGGAACAAATAATCCACAATATGTGCTGATTTTTCAATCAGCTCTAATATGAACTTCTGAATGTGGCTAGTTTTTAAGTTAAATTATGCCTATAGAATACTGTGTCAAATACTTCCAGTAATCAAAGTATTATTTTTGAGCAAGAAATGAATACAGCTGCGTAGACACAAGCCAATAGCCCTGTATAATCAATAGCTATCATGAAAGATGATGCATTTAATGGACAATTTTTTTTCTTCTTTTTTAACATAACTGGTGTTGTGGGAAGGATTTAAAAAAAAAAAAAATCTGATTAGATCTTAAATACTACATTTAAGCTATTTCTCTTATCACAGTCAAACCTGTAAAAGAAAAGTTCTTTTAACAAAAGGGAAACATTGTTTCAAAAAATTCATGGAAAAAGGGACAGAAAGTTATTAGTAGCAATTCAGGAAGAAATCAATTTCTGAAATCTTTAAATTTCTTAGGGAAGTTCTGGGTTTGGTTTTATATGACTAGCAGTTGTAAAAGAGCCTTATCACCTTTCTTCTTAGTAATAAGGGCATCTAGCAAGACAGTAGATGATACATGGTTTGCTACATGATGTCAGGGGTCTGTACTGACGCTTCCCAAAAGTTGAGGACTAAAGCCTACCTTTAGTGGCCTTACCCAAAACAGAGTGTTTAAAAATGAGAGTGAAAACAGGCCAAATCTTTCTGTGAAATGATTGTTGTTTTGATAGAAACAATAATGGCCACTATTATGAATAGTTAAAAATATTTTTTAGATTAAATTCATGCTTTAATAACCTACTACTTTTAATCCACAATAAAATGCAAAACAACTCACTGTAGCAGCTGTTATCCAAGTCATCTACATGCACATGGAGCCACCTAAGAGGCGTACCATTCATCTAAAAGTTATCCAAAGAGTTTGGTAAAGGCAGAAATGTTCAGAAATGCTAGGTAGGACTGGGACTAGATTTGGTGTTCAGTGTGTAAAAGGAAGATTTCATACACTCCTCACAGTGTTCCATGCATTTTTTTTCCATATTTTTGGAGAATCATGTTTGTACCCTAGTATTGCAATATCTCAGTACTTGAATACTTCAAATATTCTTATGAGTGAAGTAATTTTTTAAAAGAAGCAAGGAAGAGGACTTACTGTTATTGTGTTACTGTCAGTTTAAACCGAAAGTAAACAGTGGATTCCCAAATAAGATCTGTGAATTTTAAATAACACTTTTTCTACAGACAATTCATCTGATACCCATAAACATTTTTAATAGGGTTTCTCATGTCTCATAATGTTATCTTATAGAGACATTCTAGGCCAAATGAAATAAAGCGATTGCATGTTCTGCAAACTTTGTGAGAAAAATTAGATGTCTCTTGTCATACCTGAAAAATGTGATGTACCTTTATACCTCAAAATCACCAAGTATTTTTAGTGCTGACAGGTCAACTTGTTTTCATATCACAAGGATAAGCTACGTTACAAGCTGGCCTATGCAATAGTGATTGTAATAAACTAAAAACTCTGGGAATTTTTTCACATCTGCACAGTTCCCCCATTGGCCTTGTCTAGCACTAGTGTATACTATGAGATTCATGTGTTAGCATTTTCATAGGAATTTCCCAAATTGCTTTGCTGGTATTTACCATAGTGCTTTAGGAGTGAGCCTTTAGGAGGAGAGGGGAAAAAAGCATTCTACAATTTCCTTTCCACACATTTACAGCTATTTTTTCAAGTTCAGCATGTGTGTTTTGGAGGCAGGAGAAGGCCAGGGCGCTCAGATTGTTGTCTTAAATGAAATTCCAATCACTCTGAAGGCTGGCTCTCTAGACAGCCGTTAACTTGCAGGTGTGCAGGACTGCAAAATGTGCAACTTGGTTAAACAAATGAAAGCAGTGAATGTGCAGCCTTGAAATACTTCTTAGTATAGGCAAATACATACCCACATATAGAAATGTATGCAAACTCATTTTAATGTGTATATATAAAATTAAAGAGACTTTGGGCTTTTTTAAAGATCAATGATGAGACTTTTGGCCAAAGCAGTTTGAAATCTGAACACATACTGTACTAAAATGAATATGTATCGCCTGTCTGAGTAGTTAGGCAGCAGAACCTGACGCTCACAGGAACTTTACTTGTAAAATCCCTGCAAAGTGTCATGTTTGGCACTACCTATCCATAACATCCCACTGCTGGAACGTTAATATGGAACTGATTTCATCAGCTGTTTGCTAGCCCTAAATTTTATTTCTTCTGATATGATGTTCATTACTGAGATCACAGCAAGAATCCCTGAGTCTGTTTAGCATTAGCTAGTAAGTGGGCCTGAGTGGCTGACATTCAGTGCAAACTCCATCTCAAAGCACTAATGTGTTTTCAAAGGGATAACAGACCTGTTAAGAAGGGCACACAGGCTTTGGCTAATTAGAGGTGTATTTCCTACTCTAGGGTGACATTAGAGCCCAGACAGAGCTGGAGCTCAGGCCTGAGATCTCCTGCAGCTTTGTGCTGCACAAAGCTGGCCTCGTGCCGAGGACGAGAATAATTTTGCTTAGGTAACGCTCGTCACAGGGCATCAGTTCTTTCTTCGTGTTTGTTTTTGTTTGCCAACTGCTTACAAAAATTCCTGTTTCTCTTAGTGCATATATTATTTTGAATACTTGCCAGAATTATGATCTCTAGCTTATTACCATATGTTGTTTCTGTCTGCTATCTGATTAAAGCCACAAACCAAGAAGCTTGATACAGTTTTCATACTAAATGGGCTGACAATAATCAGTACAAGACTTGCTTATGAGAAGTTGAGAAAAAAATTCTTAAAAACTCTAGATAAACAATGCTGGGAATAAGCTCGGAATAAGTCTTATCACATGGTGATAAGACTGAGAATACTTCTATTTGCTTGCATAAGTGTGTTTGTGGTGTTCACAGCTATGAATGAAACTACCCTCACAAAATCACAGTAAAGAGAGTATTGCCTCCACTTTATATATGAAGAAAGTAAGAAAAAAAGCTGTGAATCAGACAACTTCACAGAAATGGTATGAAGCAGAACTAAGAAGTCAACCTGAATCTGATTTTCAGACAAGTGCTTTAGTCACAAGAACTCCCTTAAGCAGAATAGTGGAATTTTTTAAGACCCTGTTTCTTTCTTTCGCTTCATTCTTCATTTCATCAAAAATGTACAAAAGAATGAATTGAAGGCAAAAGGTAAAATAGAGACATGGATTTCTTTCAGTAAATTGAGATGCTTTTAGTCTATAAAAGACAAAATACTAAAATTTAGTAAACTGGTAGAATGAAAAAGTTGTATCAGACTGAACTGATTTTAACCTTTAGTGTAACAAGATGTTTCAGTACACTCTTGCCAGTTCTCAAATATTTTGAATGGAAAATGAGGTCAATACAAGGTGTTCTTAAATATCAGTTTGTTTTTTACTATATGTCAGCCAACTGACACAATGGATTTCCTCCCCTACACATGGTAGATGGGTCTTTTCCCACAATCAGGAAGAACATTATTTTCCCATCAGACTTTTAAGTAAGCATTCACAAGATTCATATTTACTTTCATAATGTGCAAATTGGAACTAAAATGAAATTCAGTCTGTGGGATAGCATGTAGGGAAAGCTTTTGTGAGAGTCTAACCCTTTGTGTTTGTGTTTACTCCTTAGTCAGGAGTCTGGACGGGCACATATCTACCCAGGAAATATTTTTCAAAGCTAGATCTGAAAACTAAATTTATAATTAGTGGGTAACAGCTGGACATATCATTTTAAGCAAGAAAGCTTCAAATCCCTTGACAGTATTCATCAAAAGTTTAGCCAAATGGAAATTTTTGATTTGGCTCAGACACTTCACCGATGAAATACCTTTTCCAGAACAATGTCTGTGCGTAAGACACTGACGTTTTCTTGGGCTTTGAGTAACTTGTCTTTAGACCCAAGGTCTGTGGCCAGACTGTGGCTTTAAAGTATTGCACACACAGAGGAGAGGGAGAGTCCATCATCAAGGAACTCTGCAATAACAGCCGCTGGAAGTGAGAGACTGAGTCTCTACTCACTGTGCCACCCTTAGTCACTGGCAGCTGTGCACTGGGGAGGTAAATCACCTCCTTTCTGGTTCTGTAAATCCTTAAGTCTGGGCTGGAGAGTGGATCTAGCTTTCTGCTGAGGGGAAGACTGAAAAGGGATTGCCACCAACATACACTTCAGTTAGTTTGAATATTTGAACTATTTTTCCCCTTCTCATCAAATTTATAGTGTAAAAGAATCCAAACTAGGTAAAGGTTGGAGAAACAGAAAAAGCTAGGGGAGAAAAAAAAAGGCAGTACAGACACTATGTGAGGAAACTGAAATAGTCGAGAAGAAGGCTGAGGCAGAGTTCTCGTCTGTTCTAGAAAAATGATCCATCACTAAAAAAGAGCACCAGCCACTTCTTTCTACCTGGCCATATATATAATAAAAACTATAATTGGGCACAGATTCAAATCTGCAAGAGAAAAGGAGAGTCAAATTTTTCATTTTTCTTATGTAGCTACATTTAGTGAGTAAAAAATGGGAGGTCTATAAAATGGAGAGATAGAAGATAATCTTCCCAAGCTAGTTCCAAGGAACTTTGATGCAGAAGCAGTAAGCTGGCAGAGTATTTCAAAGGCTGTCAGTATCCGACATCCTTTGCGTGCATGTAAGAGGTGTAACTCTGAGTTGTATTCTTTTCTTTGGGTTGTACTTCAAGAAGTCATGCAGCTTCAGCTGGAAACAAGCATTTTTCATTGTATTTTAATGTAATTTCCCATAAAAGAATTTTGTTTGTTGACCAATGATGGTCAGCTCCATTAAAAATGTAGTGTGGTGGATTATTGATCCTCATGCATCTTTTCAAAAAATAGTGGAAAAGTTGTTCTTGCTTTTTATTCCCATACAGTAAATCTAACTGTCTTTTAAATGGTAGTAGAGTACATGGTCCTATATTCCTCAAGTGTATTGTGGTTTTAGGAGATCTTTGGATCTCCTGAATGACTCTAGCAGTGTGAATTCCTCTTGTTGATTTCTAAGTGCTTTCTTCTTATGAAAAAATTGTAGGCACTTGACTGACAGGTGTTTTCAAGAAGAATAATATAGAAGAATATAGAAGAAAATATAGAAGAATATAGAAGAAAATTAATTTAAGATTTGAAAATGGTGTTTTGGTTTGTCAGGGAATGCAGGAGACTGAGTTGTGTTTACTTTTTTTTTTAATTATTTTTTCCACAGAATATTTAGAAGGAAGGAATGGTTGTTGTTGTTCTGGAGTTCAGTCCTGGGCCACTACACATTTTCTTGTCACTAGCTGATGTTAAAATAATTGTCAGAGTTAAAAAAAAATAATGCGAGCATAGTATTTCTTTTAGTTTGAATAGAAAAGACAGTGCAGTAGAGTGCATGGACTCAAGACTAATTACTGTTTGTGACCCAGCATTGTTCTAGAGTATGATGCCAGTAAAATCACTTCATCTGCTTCTGTTCTACCTCCCACTGCCTATCATATGCCTTATATGCTTGATTCATAAGCTCCCTGAGACAAAGGAGCCTACTCTGAAGTAATTATCTGGACTTTAAAACAATGACTCCACATTTCAGCTGAAATTCTCCTATTGTTATTGTGGTTCAAGCAATAATGCCAGGATAGTTTTTGTTTGCTGTACCATAGAAAAGCAGTATAATTGTATAAGCAACCACTTTTTCCCCATGTCCACAAATCTTTAGGAAGTTGCTTCATTAGGCTGAGCCTAGGCTTTTATTTTGGTGTCCCTAAAGAGAGGATTCTTTCTTCTCAGAGAAACTCCTTCGGAGTTTTCATGACAATTGAAGTAAAACCCTTGTGTATGAGCCCTGCAGTTTGTTCTGCTTCCCGCTCTCCTTCCTAAGGCTGTGAATGTGCTTGGCTAAGTGACCAGCAACAAAAGACATGGAGAAACATGTATTGGCCCTGTGGTCCGGTCATCGGCCTGCCGGTTTCAGCTTGCCCTCGTTCACTTTCAAACTGATCTGCAAAATAATGCTGGAAGTTTAAAACTAGGTTAAAGGATGGTGAGTCATGTTTGTGCCAGAAAGTATATCCTATTTGCTGTTACCAGTTTTCCACTGTGAAAGGATACTTCATTCCACGCAATGTTACAGCTGCATCCTGCACTGGCAAAGCAGTGCATTATATTTTTAAGTAGTTACTTGTATTTTTGAAGTTTCTAAAAAAATGGTCAAAATCACCTAGGCTGAATAATGTGAAGCATTTGAGGTACTTCTGTGGGAAAGAGCAGCCCAGGTTGCTGAAGAAAGATCTATAAACAAGTTTGCTTGAGTAATTAATAGCAATAAAGTCTGGTGTGAACTACAGTTTCTTGTTTCTAAGTAGATGAAACTGCAACGTGACTGTGTGTGGACTTCATTCACTTGGTTTCACAAAATTCTGTCTGAATACATGAAATCCATCAATCAGATAAAGACTGTACTATGTCCTGGGGACATTCAGGTTTGAGAGCTGTGGTCTTGATTTTTGTTGAAGTATAAAACTGGTACAGAAGACTTGATGTAACATGCTACACCTCAGGTCATTGAGGAGTGAAGAAGATATGTCTTCTTTTCCTTTCTCTGTTACTTTCCAGTTCCAAAGACTCTTTTTTTTGAGCAAGATGCAGAATAATATTGGGATGAGAGAGGGAGTGACCTCAAATATTTTCATGTAACAGGAAAAACATTTCCCATTGCATGCAAGTAGGATGCAGGTTTTTCACAGGTGTATGCATTGCTTTCATTAATAACAAGGTATAAAAGCAGCAGTGAAAATCAACTATGCTGATCTTATTTCCTCCACCTGCAATGAACAATCAGAGTGTATAACACTAAATAAACCAGGAAAAATATTTCTGGGAAAGTAGAAACTTTCTGGGAAAGTATACACATCATTATGGAGCAAGTTAAGATATTGAACTTCAAATCACTTCACAACCTTGGGGAAAATAAACTTTCTCCTCTGGGTTAGTTATCACATGAAATGTAGCTGTTTTGTGAGGATTTTCCCCCCTAAAATATTTTTCTTTGTTTCTTTTTTTCATAAATCCCAGAGGAGAGTGTTAAATCCAAGTAAGTCTGAAGCCACTGAACTTTTGTAAGATTTGCTTTAGCAATTTATTTGCCCTCAGACGCAGAAGTCTGTGCAAAAATGCCTGCAGATGAGAATACACAGTAGGCTTGTGCCAGAAGCTTTGAACTCAGGTACAAGTGAAACATTTCCAAATAATCTGGCCCACACAATAGAATATTTCCTGTCTGCGTGAATTATATACTGCTTGGGTGGGCATGTGAATGGTGAGAAAAACAAAAATTAAATATGACTATTCATCTTGACAAGGGAGGTAACCAAGTGAGGATGTCTGAAATGCCTAGGACTGCTGTAAATATTTTAGATTTGTCCAGTCATGGGCTGATTGAGGTATGTTTGAAAGGAGGCAGTATGTTTCACTTTAGTAAATACTCTCAGTATCTCATATTTCACAAGGATGCATCACAGTCATAGGTTTTTCTTGTCCTGTCTGTATTCACACAGCAGATAGAAAGAGTAAAATGGGTATTTTGTAAAAGTTAGCTATTTATATTATTTGAATATCCACCAGCCTCTTAGGTGCCTAAGGTGCCTCTTAGGCAGAGTGCAGGAACCCAAAACTTGTGGCAGTTCAAAATTTTTGTATTTCTGGGCCTAGGGCAATAGCGTCTTGGTAAGCGTGAGGAGGTTCTCTGGAGTTACTGACCCTGTAGGACCTGAATGGGCTGCTGTGCTCAGTGGAGTAACTTCTCACTGTAGACCCTCTCATACTGCTCTTCGTACATCTTGGGGCCTTCTTGGCAAGAACTGCCTGAGCCGAGTGATTCAGCCCATTAGTGGATTTCTGGTAAGAGGTATGTTTTCAGGAAAAAAAAAAAACTTTCTTTTATGTAACTGTGAATGTGTCTTCCTTAATGCTAAAAGTGAATGACTTTTCATGATTCATTTTTCAAAGCATTTGCTCTGGTAAAAAGATGATGTTCTCCAGCAATCTATTGCTACCCAAACAAGACTGGTTTATTCCTGACGCTTTACAAGCTAATCATGGGCAGACACCATGCTCAATAAAACATATACACAGGCACTTAATACCTCCATATACGCTCTCAGAAACTTCTAAGTCTCATTCAGACAGATATTTTTCACCTTCCATTTTATCTGCCTCCTGCTTTAGAGTAGCATAAAATACTTCTGGATCTCCTGCCCACAATGAGGACCAGTCGCTAAGGTCAGTCACTCCTTTCTGGGAGAACAGGAGCATATGGTGAAGAGCTCCCATTTCCAAGGAAATGGGTTGAAGTATTTTTTGCTTAATTTTTATTAATCAAGTACATAGATGAGCTCATGATGTCCTTGAGGAATTGGGTCTGTGGGCCCCTAGGCTCCTAGCCATAATATTATCCTTTTCCTTTATTATTTTTGAGCTAAATTTCAATGTAACTGAATAGTTTTATCCAAGATTAACAGAAATCAATCCCTCATGTAACTCTATTAAGTTTATTGGAGGTGCACCAAGCATGACTCTGGCCCACTATATATTTTCTCTGAAGGAGATGTGAATCATTCTTTAACATGACTTCACTGATTTAACTTTCTGGACAGCAGATTGTTGCAAGCAGCTCTCTCAAACCTCAGAATCCATGCTCTTTTTTTTCCATAACTGCTTTAAAAAAAAATCTTGCAGTTGTAAAGAATGAAACATCCGGCCACAGAGCAAATTCACATGTAGCAATGTAGCAAATTAATAAACATCTGATTTTAAGGCATCATTTAGCACAGAAGTTTCTGGAAGTAGCTTTGTCCTAGAACACGAAGATTTCTGCTCCTAGATCTTACTGTGGTTACTTTGATTGTGATGTACCACTTTCTGTCTTAATCAATCTTCTGTAGAGCTTTGGTTCTGAATATGTTCTTCAATATGAATAGGATCTTATTTATTGTTTTCTAGAGCAGACTGAAATGTTGTATGTATACGAAAAAAGGAGAAATGTTTAACTTACCTAAATGTACTCATTCATTAGAACTTGAACAAAACCAAAAATTTAAATTTAGGATGTTGAATGTCTTTGGCAGAAGAAAACCTTTTAACTTAGGTACTGGATTGATGAGCATGATATGAAAGAATAAGAAAAGAAATGAATGATCTTCTTTATTCCAGGACAATATTTAACAGAAGAAGAAGAAAACTGTGAAAATAAAGCTTAAAAATCAAAGAAACCTCCATACAAAGTAATTTGAAAATGACACAAGTTATTTGGAAAAAACACCAGAGTAATTTATATATACATGCATATATACATATATATACGCACACATATATATAGAAAGGAACACTATTGATCCCTGGAATTGTCTTTGAAATCTTTCATGGTTTCTTCAAAAGTTCATTCCTTCTTTTTAACATAACAGTGCATAGCAATAGTAAATTATTGTGTGCACAGCAAAGTATATTTTGTCATGTTGATGGAACAAAGAAAAGGGATTTTGACCATCAGACAAAACTTCTATTTAGCGAAAAAATAGAACAGTAGGGAAAAAAAAAGACAGTCTTATGTCTCACTCCTTATTTTACTTTGAAGATTTAGTGAATAAAATAAACTCTAAAATTGTATTTAAAACTATAGTAGGCTGTCCCAATAGAATTGCTCACTGTCTGCTTCCAGCTATGCTATAAGAAATGATTATACTCCAGCTGTATAATCTGTTAACAACTGTCTTTTCCGGTCGTCTTTCCACTCATCAAAAATGCCTTGTAAATTCTTGTAGCTCTTTTGTTTTCAGAGAAAATATGATTTTTACCTGCAATAAGAGTGAGCCACTAAAGGTTTGTTAAATCACACTTTGGTTATGCAAGAATAATTTCCTTTTTGAGGGGAAGTCTTTAATTTAGAGGAAGTCTGATTCCATATATATCTCTGAAACTTCTCTCTAATAAAGAGGAAATCTTTTTTTCTTTAATATGTTGAAACTATGCTTGTATACTTATCTTTGTTCCTGTAATGAAAGAGGAATTCATGCAGTACTCCTTACTCAGTTTTTCAATATCTGTGGTGAGTCACAGTTAAAAATATTAAAGGGGATATGTTGGAGAAAAGAGAGTTATTATTAGGAGTATTTGAAATATTCCCCATGAATTCAGGAGGAAGTAAAATACGTGACAGAGCTCAACCAGACGCTGAAGTCATTTCATTAAAAAAAGGGTAATGACTAAAGAACTATGCACTTTTGCACTTCTGCAAAGAAGGAGGTGAAAACCAATACCCTTATCACACAGATGAAATAGATGAGAATTTATCTTTTCAACCAAAATCTGCCCTATCTGGTCTCTTCCAATACTAGAAGTAATTTTAAATTAAAAAATAAAACAAAATTTAAAAATATATTTTTATGGTAGATAAGTGCTATTAAGTTTTCATGAACCTGTTTCCCCTATATTTCCTTTTCTTTTTTCCCCCTCTTAGTTCCATCTCTGCTGTTACACCTTTCACCAGTATCCTACTTTCAGCAAAATAAACCTAAATATCATCTTGGACCATCCAGTTTCTACTCCTCCTTTTGCTAATATGACTAAGAATTGACAAGGAAGCATCACAAGTGGAGGACATTCCTATTCATGCTTTCAGTTGTCAAATTTCTGCTCTTACTATCTCTACTATCTTACTATGCCCTTGAAATGGGCTCTCAGAGATAGAGCCCACTGCATTATTATCTCTCAGCAATGGAACCCATTTCAAGAGATGCAGGAAAAAACCTTTGGAAAATGTACTGAACAAATTACCTTTCTTATTTTTTGCCTTTTTTTTTTTAATTACATGAGAACAGGTTCAAAATCTGGGACAGATTTTTAAGGGAACAAGTGAAAGCACATCTTCAATGTCATGCCAAGTGCCAAGAACTTCCTCAAAATCACGGAGATAGTGGAGATTTTGCATAATTTAGGAATGGGAACTAGTGAAAGGAGCATGTCAAAGGAACTGCTGGACCATTAGCTGTATGACATATTGGAATCCAAAGTAAAGCCAAAGTTCCACATCCATTCAAGATATTTTTTTTCTGGTTCCAGTAAAACTACAATTGTAAAGCTATTTCTACTCAGGAAGGAGTATCTATATCTAAAGAAGATAAGATTTTTTAAGTAGTTTCAATAAAATCTGTTAGCAAAACATGGTTGAGTTGGTTGGTGTTGGTTAGTCCTAGCTTATTAATCATGGTCATAGCTTTCCTACTCTTTCTCTAATAGCAAAAAAATATTATATTTGCATATAAGCACATAAGCATTTACCTACAGAAATACGCATTTTGGAGATTATGAATAATTTCACCACATTCTTCTATTGATGTTTTTAGCAAACGGACCAGCTGCAGAACAGAACTGCCTCTGCAGTTTGGCCTGTTTTGTTAGAAGGATGCTCACTGTACTTTTAGGTCCTCAATGCCTCTTTTGAGGGCTATACTTTCAGATAACCCCTTCTGACCATTCTTTGTCCAGAAAAGCTGTACACCAGATGCACCTGTCCTGGGCTCAGGATGAGTGGAGAGAAGATCCTGGTCTGCGTAGGGAGAAGACTAGGATATTGACTTGCTCTTCTCTTTCTAGAGCTGAACATGAAGGGGAAGGCACAGTCTTCTAGACAGGAATTATTGCATTAGCCACTGAAAGCAGTGGATCTCCTTGTGAAATGACTGCAGCCACAGCTTTTAGTTACAACAGTTCATAGAGGACTAGATCCAAGCCTTGATGTATCTCTTTGGGGTGCAAATATGATGGGAATTTCTGAACTTCAGTAACATCTTAAAAACATATACATATATAGAGAGAGGGATTAATTAGGGATCCCTGAGAAACTTTTTTTTTAATGTTTTTGCTTTTGTGTGTGTGTGTAAGTGAAAGTAGAATTGTCTTCAGGGGCTCATTACAGTGATAACCATCAGATGTTAAAGAAGTTAGATCAGAAGGGAAGAGGGTGGTAACACTAGAACTGGACACGTTGCTAGTCCAGCCAAATTCACAACAGCTGCAAATGAAGCGTTATTCACACTGTTTGGGCTTTGTCACACTTTTCAGATATGTCAATTTTTCCAGTTCTTAAAAATCAGTTAATCTGCTGGTTGGTTCCTGGGTTACACTGGAGGCAGTTTCACTCAGTACAAAATTATTTTCAGCTGTGATACTGAGAAGATTACAAATCATTCTCTTTGTAACTACTAATACTATTACGTATTGTAGATTATTTTTTTCTTTCTCGAATTTTACTATTTAAAATCAGTGTACATCCAGCAGATAAGTAGACAGGAAGTCCAAAACTGTTGTGCATTTTTTTGCTACCTAAGAACAGCTCCAAAGGACTTGTAAAACTTTGTAGTTCTGATTAATTTACCTGAGTTAGAAGTCATTAGTATTTTACCAGACAGATCAGCAGTTTTGCACCTAAGAGAGTGACTTAGATTATTCCCTTTGCTAATGTAATTTTTTCCAAAGTTGCTTTTTGTAACTTTAATCCCTTTGTCTTCTTCCACATGCTTCCAAAACTATATTGATGTTTGATAAGCATAGTTGAATAAAGTGTATGGGGATATGCTCTAGCACAAGACCAGGTTTATTTAATCTATCAGTGTCTGAAAGTCTTGTAAAAGATTGTATCTTAGTGTTAGATTCTTTTGGATGTTAATCTGAAAACATGAATTTTGCACAATGATATTTATGCGTCTCTTTCCATTAAAAAGTTTTATACAATGAATACATTTTGCAGATAGTTTGCCATCTTAAAAAAAATGTCTTGCTAGTGAGTTGTTTTCAGACAAAAGGAATGTACAGCTGGATTAAAAGAAGCTAATACACAGAAAAATACTTACGATGTTAGTTTTGCAGTTTAGCTACATTATCCATTTTGGATATCCTAAATGATATTATTTGTTGCTTCCATCTTTTCCTGTCATTTCAGTATACTAAACCTTTCCTTGTACTTCATGAAGACCTGTATGGTATTTTTATTTCCCTTTGAATTTATTAAATACAAGCTCTTAGACGCAGTCATAACACTGTAATAAATCATTTAGCAAATCAGTTCTCATTCCATTAAAATACTAGGTAACCAGACCACTCACAAGCAAATCAATATGCCATCACACAGGTTTAAATTTCTGAAAGGTTATCTTGTGTTTTACACAGCAAGCAAACAAACAAAAATACAACAAAAAATAAATCAGTTCCCAAATCCAAATAGAAAAAAAATGATTTGGAAAAGGTCAGTAAACTCTTTGTACTTAAAATGAAGTCCCTTCTGTGGAAATATCTGTCATTAGACATTTTCTGGTATTTCAAAGATTTGGGAAAAACTTTGCGAATAGGAATAAATATGTTGAATTTGTTACATTCATGCTCTCATGAAGAGGAAAAAAATAATTCTGAGGAAGAAAAAAGGAATAACATGTAAATTCATATCTGCTCATCCTAGCTGAAGCAGCTGTTACCCTTCCTGAGGAACACTACTGTATTTGCTGTTTCCAAGACTTCTTAGAAACTGACTTGAATGCCTCAGAATTTTAACCTACATCTAAGAGATTTAGACTCAATGACTCTGACTGTCAGATATGATTAATGTTTGCAGTTGCTGTCTGATATCTTCCATCACTATGGCAATATGGAGTATGTTATCAGTAGCATCATATAGCAAGAATAACCTATGTGATGGTATCTCAACAGCCTTAGTTGTTTAGGACCTCATCTGCCTTTGGCTGCTTCAGTGCAAGGGAAGCACAGATATTCAGGAATGAAAAGTATTTATGAGAGAATGGATACACAGTCTGACAAGAGTAAGTGTAAGAATAGATTAAGTTTCCAAAACTCTTTGATAATGATGTAAATGTACCAGATATGTAGAAGAGAAAAAGTGGAGAGCAGTATAGAGTAAAATGAAAGCAGCAACTTCAATCTAAATAACTTCCAAAATTGATGAATATGTCAAATGATGAAAAAAATATATACTATTCAAGTTCAGCTTGTATTGCAACAAACATGATCTTTCAATTCATACATATTTTGTACTGTTATCTCTTTCTAAAAGTGCAAGTACAGGTCACATTTCTCCCTCATTCTCTAGAGAAGAAGGTTTATGTGGCTTATCCTTATTCTACCTCCTAGCTGAGTCTCTTCAGTGTCGAGTTGGTAGGACAGGCTGTCTTATGACTGAGGTACTAGGCAACTGAAGAACCAAACTGAAGCATCAGAGGACTGACAGACCCAATGGAGTTTCAGTTCAGCACAGTCTTCCTGCTTGACTTTTATCAAACATTTGCACTGACAGTATAAGCAAATTCCCCAAGACATCCCCAGCTGGAGATGTCTTCTTCTCCCTACAGTGTACAGTTTTAATCTCCCCAAACCTCAAATACCTCTATATGAAGTAGCAATAATCACATAGATCTTTTAACTGACAAGATTGACACTGCTTAAAGGAAGGGTGGTGTAATTATCCAAACCTAGTTCGTGTCACAGGTAGTTAACACTTAAAATTTACTTCTGCAAGACACTTGAAAATAGAATAATATTTTGAATAAAGCAGGAAATATGTGAGTAATAGTTATTGAATAGCCAAAGAGAAATGGTGTGGCATTGAAATATAAGAAAATAGTTTAGTTTGCTAACAATACTTTCAGTGGGTCTACTGTAGATATGTATATCTGTATAACTACTGTTAATTTCTAGATATTTCCATTTTTGCTCGAAACTTTTAAACTTTGAGGGCATCTGGTTTTGCAGACTGATTCTTTACAACCTGGAATGTTATAAATAAGAGTTTCCTCCATAACTTCTTTTAAAATGAATTCAGTCTAATTTCAAAACTTTGAGGGTGTACTTTCTAAAACATGCACAATGATTCACTCCTTTTTCAAATGGATAGTTTGTCTTCATTCAGAAGATAAGGTCAAATATGAAGTAATCCACTGACTATTTCATACCGACCAGAACCTCCCCCTTTTTTAAAAAAAAACTTTGAGTATTTTGTGGTACTAGGTTGTAAATCTTAACAACAAAAAGCAACGGAAGTGGTACTGCCCTTTAATTGAGGGTAAGTCATTCCAATTATTAAATCTGAATCTGTCAATGAATGAATGGCTTCATTATCCATTGCTCCTGGTGAACAACTTCTATCATGAAGATTGCATGGTGATTTGGAAGGGTGGGTTAGGGGAGAGTACTATTCAATGAGACAAAGCATGCACTGTTAGGTCCAGCTGACATAATCTGTTCTCTCAAATATTCATGAAATGATTACCTCTTTGACTGAAGAAAAGAGCAATTTGTGAAACATTGTCTTACTGTTCTGCTCTAAAAGATTAACAATAATTCTTGAATTTATGAGAATTACAGAATGCCCATAGATGAGGTTGATTACCAAACAATAGATTAAATCATGCCTGTCACAAAGTTCAGTGTTGCCACATTGGTTGGTTGATTAATGATATTTGGCAACTCTCTGAAGGGCCATTTGCCATCCATTCGTGGGTGCCCTCCAGGGAGAGCAATGTAAGTGTGACCTGTTGGGAAAAGGTTTTTTTTTTTTTCTTTCATCACTTCATTGTTTCTACTGAAGTAATAGAGAAACATGGGGAGAGGATGATATAAAGGATTTGATTTAGTTATTTCCTATTGCATATAAACTGAGAGAAGGGAGAGAAGCAGAATTGCAGGTTGCAATTCAAGCAGTACAATATAGTAGTTTAAATCATAATTCTGGACAATTTGATTATTTGTTCCACACTGCTATACATGTCAAATGTTTCAAATCAATTGGACTGCAAATAATTTCTCTTGATATAGATATATAATTTTCTGATGAAAACTTCAGACAACTTTACACAACCTGACTGATCTTTTTCAAATTTTCATTCAGGACCTTGGAGGTCTATAAGCAAGACTGCATCAGTTCATGTTATAGTCTAGGGTGATGGGGAGAAAAAATGACTCCTTTCTGCCTCCCTCATTATCAAAGGCAACCATCTGTCAGACATCATCTGACTGGAAAATAAGGGTTTTCTCTGCTCTCAGGCCTAATGAATAGTAGAGGATGGAGCAGAGATGACCCCAAGTGTTTCTGTTCATATGAGCAGCCTGAGTCCACTGGGCTGCCCTTCTTCTACATTGCATCTCCTACTATTGAACTTAGATGAACTTCCATGAGCAGAGAATTATTGATTTAATAATATTGATTTAATAAAAATTGAAGTTCAATTCAAAACTGACAATGCTCCAACTTAAAAAGAAAACATTTTGACTTTATAAAAATACAGATACCATTTTACATTTATTCTTGTTTTCAAGCTTTATTAAAGCTTCTGGTTTAAATCAGAAAAAAGCTTACATTCTAACTGAAATCTGAGAACTCAATATCATTTATTGAGGCAACGTTCACCTGACCTTCTCAAGGATCTAGGGATGAATACCAACCTGTTTTAAAACACAATTAATTAGAAAACAATGCAAAATGCTGATGAATTTTGTTGTGGCTCTGAAGGATGAGGTAGAAGGATTATGTTAAGGCATTTTTTCTTATAATTCTTTGCAATTCTCCTGCATTTTATTTTCTTATTTTATACCAGACTACACTAATATTCTACTCAATCATTTATTAGCACTGTCCATAGGGATCTCATTGCTTTTTGGTTTCTGTACCTCCCTGAACTAGTCATTATTCTTCCAAGGCACATCTGAAGCACCACAAGATCTACTAACAATAAAGGTCGTTTGACTGAGATGATGAAATGGAGATGTAATTCTCGCTCCGGGTCCCCAGTTTTGAGGGAGATAGGGTTACTTTACAATAAATCTGACTTGATAGCGAGTCACAGATTTATTTTTTCCACCAGCACCTAGCACTTGTTTACAACCTCCCTAGCATCATTTCTTTGGAAGACTTTCACAGCTGATTTCTTTCTCTTTACTTAAGATCCTTCTTAATGGTATTACAGTACATAGATAAGAGATGCCAGAGAGGTGAGTGGTCCATCCCACATTTTTTTAAATATAACTAGTGTATTTTTTTTCTGATATCATTAAATAGAATACTGAGTGTTGAAGGCATATCCAGTGACATATTCAGAAAGACTGAGCAAATTTAATTGCACCCTGCTTGATAGCCCATATGTAAACAGGTGCAGAAACAGCATGTACAAGTGGCCGCTGTGTTGGGAAAAAAAAATAAAAACTAATCTTAATAACGGAAAACACTTTCCGTATACCTGTATGTATCGACACAAGTTGATGTCCATCTTTACTTGAACCCATATACTTCTTTGGGAAGAAAGTTGCTACACAGGAATTATTGAGGATAAAAGTTATCATGTGCATGGAGACTTCTCTCTTGTCTCTTCTGAGTAAACTGAAAACATTTCTTGGTAAGACAGTGTTTCCCGTGCAACACAGAGGAAGACAACCCTGCTGAGTTTTCTGAAGGCATCTACAAATCTTCACTTCTGTTGTCTTAAAGTCGGTTTAAACACACTTGTTGTTAATAAATACAAATGCTTCATTCCAAACACAATGATCTGTGTTGAATAGTGACTACTATATACTACTCTGTTTCCTTTCTGTGTTATGTTTTTCACTAAGTAATATTGGCAAAGCTTGTGCAGCCTTGTTTGGTTTGCACATTATCTTCATGGACACTCCATAAAATATGTTTTTTTAAAGTAGTTCCACATTTTGTTGGCTTTATGAAAAGCTGATTTATATTTTTCTGGATTCTAAATGTTCATGATACAACTGACACTACTTTTGTAGGGCAACACGGTTCACACATTTTAACTATAATATACTAGAGCTATGCATTAATAAAGTATGAGAAAGTTGTTTTTGAAACTGTAAGAGAATCTTGAGATAGTTTTTTTAAAAGTCCAAAAAAATTGTGCCTGCTCAAAATTCAAACTTTTCACTAGCCTGAAATATTTCATTTAATCAATTAATTAATTATTTTTAATGACAAGAAATCTGGAATTCGTACTGATCAAAGAAAAGCAATATCATTTAGGAGGTGGACCTGTCATCTGAATGTATTAGCATACAAAGTGAAGGCTGCAGGCTTAGTACAATCACCTTCTTGTGACTCATACCTTGAATAGTGCAGTACAGCTAGCCAATATTTACCCTTGTGTTGTGGTTTCCTCTCCTGCTGAGGTCTGAAAGGTCCTGTGGGACTCATGCTATTTGCTGACCCTTACACTCCAACGCTTCTGCACCAATGACCCCTAAAATAAATGGGATTAATTCTGTATTAAGGCATTTAGGGTGCAGAAGGAGAAAGGACCTAGAAAAGGAAGGTGGCTATTGCTATGTTCTGTACAACTTTCCACTTAACTACTTTTCCTCTGTGGCTGATATCTGTGATGAATATGTAATTGGTGGCCTTTTGGTGGTCTCCTTTAACCACAATTCATCTTTTCTGGAGTGTGCTCTGGCATATCAAGCCCATGTGCTGCCTCTCACAGCTGGGCCATCTTACCAGGTTGCTTTCCTATGGATTTTCTTGGTTAAACAGAAAAAAAAAAACATAATTCAGGTCTCCTCCACCCTGGGTACTTTTTTCCAAAAATTAGCTTGCTTCCAGATCTACCACCAGGTTCTACTAATTGTAAGAGCATGTTGGTAATTTTCCAATAGCCTCTGAAACACTGAAATCACTGAACATTGAAATATAAAATCTGTAGGAAGATAAATATAGATATAAATATTATATTTTAAAAGTGACTTATGGCCCTCACTGAAATCTGTACAGTCAGACAAAAAAAGCTTTACTGGTGGGGATTATTTAAGACACTAAGAAAAAAACTTCCAAACATATTCTTTCAATAAATAGAACCATGTATTCACAAAAACATCAACAGTAATTTGAAACGTCCTTTCTAATTTATTTGTGACTTTAGCAGATGACATAAAGTGTTATCTATGCCAATACATGAAAGGTAGTGCATTAATTGCAAAATTGTAGTGCAACACGAATTGCTTCCAGATTGCTTTGTTTTCTTCCAATAGAATGTGATAAATTTATTTAACTGTATTTAAATAAATTAATGCATAGTTTTATATTGACAGTCTTGGCCTTGATACTCATTGTCCTAAATAATTAATATCTAAATTTTTCTTAATGTGCTGTTCAGAACCCCTCCCTCATTTGCAGCATTTCTTGTGCTTAACATCATCTTCATATTATCTTCATAAGAAAGAAGATTATTGGATAACATAGGAAATAGTCTGTTTCCAGCTATTTAGCATTATATTAGCTGGTATACTTTTGTAGCTTTCCTGTGCAGGGGTTTGGGCTGATTTTCCTTAACTTGTTTAACATAAAGTGTTAAACTGTTGATCTTTTTTGTTTGTTTTGTTTTTCTGGTTATGTAAAGAATGAAATAATCTCTGAAGTTGTTAATTTGTCAGTGATACTTTAAATTTATGACATCAGTTCAAGTTTATTCTGAGAAAAAAAACATATGTGATCATTTAGATAATTCTTGCAGTCTCTGTTCTTAGTAAGTGTAGAGTTGTCAAATGGAAGATGATACACTCATTGTGCATGGAGATCATGATACGCTCATGACCCATCTGTCTGGTTTTTAATATTCTTTGAAAGCAGGATATTACAACAGAGTAAAATAAGATATTTTTCTGTTTATTTGTTAGCTTCTTAAAAACACCTCTCACAATACTTGAATAAGACAGCCCAATATATACGAACAGGCAGAAAAAAATGTTTAGATCTCAGCAGAGACATTGTAAGACCTATGACATATGACATTGAATGATCATTAAATAATTTAAATCGAGATATATTACCTGTGCCTTATGGTTATCAAACTTTTAGTTTCAATGCAAACATTAATGCATGTAGTTCTTACAGATGTAATATAGAGGTACAGATGTAGTCTTCAAGATTGCTGTATTATCCTTGTAGATTAGGTTATTTAATGTAAGATACATATGCCTTTTTAATTATCAGTACTTTAACTTTTCCCTTCTATTCCAGAAGTTTTTATGCTTTTTTTAGACTGAGTTCTTGTAAGAGGCACATACCTGTTTCTATTATTCATAGTTCGGTGTTACTGATGGTCTGTGACTAATTATCACTAGCTGATTGTCAGTACTTTCTCATCTAGATTAAAAAAAATAAAATCTATTGTACCTTTTCTTTGATGTGTCTTAACAGCAGCTGGAGTCAAAGTAGAAATACAACTGTATATGGCTGCTCTGAGGATGATCAATAAGTGCTTTTTGAAAACCAGTTCAGGAAGGTCTGGCCTTATGCAATGCAGCGGGAAAAGCCGTTGTGTCATATCATCAGATCATCGGATATGACAAAATCATCATTAGCCTCAGTTATGTGTCTATTACATAAGGAAAGAAGAAAAAAAAAGTTAGGAAACAGAGTGAATGAGATGTTTTGTATTTTTTTTTTTTAAGAGAGAAGCATTTCCTTTGTTCTGCCTTTAGAATGCATTTTTCTATTGCAGAGGTGGCCATTCAATCAGTTTAATATTCTTAAATATTCTTCTGGGAAACAAAGTCTAAATAATTTTCCCCTGCCATTCTCCATCAACTCCGCTTAGTCGCAGATTAGTTTCTTCAGTTTTCCTTCATTTTGTTTTACTCCTGATGAGAATTCAGAAGTTGCAATTGTTGTATCTGTTTTAGGATTGAGAAATCTTGAGAGAAAGAATGATTTCCTTCTCCTCCTGAAATTAATAAAATTTTATATAACTGACGAGAAATGCTTGACTTCAGTGGAGCCAGAAATTCCCTCCTATGTGTGTCTCTAAGTGATCAGTGAGTCCAAAGCTGAAAATCTCAATTCTAAATTTAGAAGACTTACTTTCACAGAATTTCAGAAGGTTAGTTGTCAGCCTTTATGAAATACCAATCTCAACTTTACAAATAGAATAATTTGTAATTTTTCCTGTGATACTTTTGGATGATTTTTTAAATTTATTTTGAATGTATTTGCATTCAAATTAACATATTAACATATCTCTTTCCACTATTAGTAGTCCTTCTGGATAAGTGGAGAAGTCTGTTTCCGTGAGACTCTGTATGCACGTAAATTGTCAGATAAGCTATTCTTTGTGCATACAGTATTAGACTAAAAGAGCAGATTATATGAACTACGGTTTCTTCAGACATGGCACTCATAGGGCCTTATGGAGAGAAATGTTTCCTATAACTTTCTTTCTTTCTTTCTTACCCTTCTGGAACTTCTAGTTGCAGTGTACAGTCCTCAAAAAAAAAAAAAAAAAAAAAAAGAGAGAGAGAGAGAGTGTAACAAGTTATTTCCACACAGATCCTTGCTGTGGGGACTCATAAAAAACACTCCTTAGTGTTCTTCACTCATAGCTTTTCAGAACATATCACAAACTTGGCAATGGACATTAGGATTACCTTGTTTTCTAATGACCTGATATTGGTAATGCCCTGGCACCTATTCATTCCTTCATTTTAAAGGAATGCAGGCAACATGTGGATTTTGCCATATTTTGATCTGCTTGCCTTTCTCCAATGTCAGTTAAAAGCCTGCTGCTGCCAGCATCAGCAGCTCTCCATTAAAATTGTCAGGTGTTTCCAATGGAAGTATCTTGGGACTTAAAGAATGTGAAAAGGCAGGAGCCAAAGGATCACACAGGAACTTTTTGATCATTCTTTTTTATGAATCCTTGCAGCAGCCATAGCAAAGGCCTACTTATGGTTCACAGCTTTAAACACTCAGCTGTACTAGACTCCTTGCAAGTCTCTCACAGGACTTTGGGGCCTCAAGTGTGCTGATATATTTGATAACTTTTCCATGAGCTGGCAATGTTAAGAAGGCCATTAGGCAGTATCCCCACAGGTATTTTGAACTAGGTGGTGCAAAAGCCTGCAGTGTTTCTGAATTGAAATCTGCTGAAGAATTGAACTTCAGCTCAAGAAGCTAAAGTCATGATTTTCTTCCAGAATTTCTAAGAGGAACAGTTCGTTTACAGGCAGCAACCTTTACTTGCTGATGAAGCTGTTTAGTAGCATGTCTATTCCCTGAGGCATGCAAGTGTCCTATTCCTCATATCTTTCCGTGAAATGTTAGCAATGCTAAGTAGGACATAGTTTCTCTTCCTACAGACAAACATCATCTTTTGCATTGATGTCATGCTGTAGGAATGGATTCCCAAGAACTTTATACACAATTTACTGAAGAAAGAGGAAAAAGAGGAAAAAGCAGCAGCAGCAAAAGAAAACAACTTCACAAATGACTACGTCACAAATGACATCAGCTAGTTTCACAAATGATACTAGCAAGTGTTTCCCTTGTTAACAATTTGCTGAGGGCTTCATGCCATTGGTAGGAAACAAAAGGATATCCAGGTTGTTAATCAAGGTTGTAACTTGCAAATTTGGAGAGAAAGAAAGAAAATAAGACCTTAGGTCTTTAAAACAATCTGTTCTGGCTTACTCTGAGACTTGTACCAAGGCTTTTTTGAAATCACTTTGATTCCTCTAGGACACACCACTCCGCTGGCATTCCACTCACTCTACTGGATTGCTTTACAAGATCTGGACCCCAAAACTGGAACAAAGCAACAATGAAATTTTGCAATATTGTAAAAGGTAATTAAGCTAAGAAACATACAGCTGAGATAGATAAATAACTATATTCCGACTCTTTTCTAATGTAACACTAACTCACATCTCCCAAAAGGGATACAGGCCTTAGAATTTGCCAGTTACAGGATATCTAATGGAATATAGATTCCATTTAGATCTTCAACAAGCTCTTCATTAGCTATTAGACCATTGCCTCTAACTTTGATCTGATATGCTCAGAAATATCAGTCCAGTCTGCTAGATAATGACTTATAGTTTCTCTGGTAACTAATAGGATAAAACTGAAAAAAAAAGGAAAAATATTCTCACCACTAAATAGTCTTTAAATGTAACCTTCATTAATTACAGATGATAACATATACTTATATTGCTGTGACAAGGTGTAGTAATTCATTGTCACTTTCTCATTACATTATTTAAGGGAGAAGAGACAGAGAGAAGAACCTTTGGATAACTCATTTTTGCTCGCAAAGTCGGTTATCTGTCCTGGATGGGAATTGAATCATACTATGTTCCTGAAGTCTTTATCCCAAGGTTTTTTTTTTTTTTTTTTTTTTTTTTCCCCACGGAGAATTAATTGATGAAATTTACTTTGCAATATAATTCAAAACAGAAACTAGAGCATATATACAAATACTCTGAAACCTAAGGTGAAATTTAGTTATGGTCATTGTTTTATCTGTCATGTAAATACCTTTTACAAAGAATAATGTGGAATCTGAGATATATTATTAGCAGTTGCACAGAAAGCCTTGCAACTGCATACAGTCTAGCAGAAATGTATCATCCACATGTCTGACTGTGCAGCTGTGATATGCCTTATATCACTGATTCCCTTTGAAACTTTGAGAATAGAAATGTGTTTAGCCTTGCTAATGTAGATATATATATATGACAGAAATAAAGTGATATAACGGCACCACTGCAGCATTTCAAGTGGATATTCTTTTTTGGTAGGTGTGAGTGGGTGTTTTGTCAACTATGTTGACATAGCTTAGCTTTTGGTCCTACCAAAGTGAACAAATGAAAAATAAAATTAGGGGAAAAAAAAGGAAAAAAAAACTCTTCTATTTTTATATTAGTAAGTCAAACATGCCCAGGCCTGTTCCTGGCACTGAGGCTAGTAGAAGCTGGCTGACATGTTCACTGTTCATATTCTTCCATTCTAATAGAACAGGACGAGCTTGTAAACCCCCTCCTCTGGGAATAGTCTGTGGCCCATGTTGACTATCATCAGCTGTAACTGCAAACTTTGGAGGAGACTAATAATTGGCATGGACCAAAGCAATTTATCAATATAGATAATAAAATGCCAGTATCTTCTGTGATATCACATTGTCTAATTTACCATTAAAGATGTAGCTATAATGTATATAGGTATGTTACACTATGGTAAAGGTGACGGTATAACAATATTGGTGACAATACATTGATAAAATTCCCACAGTGAATAAACATTTTGCAGCATGTTCGTCAGAAATACCATGAGGGCACATAACTTCTAAGTAAGAAGTGAGGTGCAAATGTTAGCTATTTTGTGCATTTAAGCATTTAAGTACAAATAAAAGACAAGTAGAAAGTATAATCTTCCAAGTAACAAATATATTTTCCTATCTTGTATTATCAAACAAATATAATCATTACAATCTAAAATTTGGAGGAATTAATTCTTTTATTGCTTGAAGAATGCAGAAGAATGTTTCTGAGTGAAGCTTTTGACATCATTTATACAGAAAATATTTCTTTTTTTGTCAGGAAGCACACATACTCTTGCTATAAATATTTGTGCAGCTCTGTGCTTTCAGAAGAATAGCTGTATTGGCTATTTGTTATATATTAAATTCCTTAAATATTGGCTTTTTTTTTTTTTTTTTTTTTAACCTCTGAGCTGTTCGTTTTTAAGTGTGAGATCACAGAATCGCAGAATGGTATAGGTTGGAAGGAACGTCTAGAGATCATCTAGTCCAATCTGTAGATCTGGAAATCAGGAGACATACTGATTTAGTAGCTACATTGTGGATTTAGATATTGTCTAAAAATTTGTCCAAATCCCTCTGAAGTCAACTTACAAGCAAAATAAGAATGTAAACTTAAATATGTTTTTTTTCCTCAGCATCTCAATCTATGTATGTCATATTCAGACTATAGAACTGTCTATTACTTTTCCAGTGTAAAATGCATATTGCAGTGGGACCCTTTTTGCAGTTTGAGACTGCAGGAGATGCAGTAATAAGTAATACTTTTATCCCATTAAAATCAAATGGTTACTATTATAAACCTGCTCTATCTATGGAATCACGCGAACATATAGCCAGAATTCTGTGAAGTTCTTTTATTTTCATAGGATGTAATCCCAGAAAGCATTCCATCTCCTTAAAAGATAACAATATTGATGCTTTCAAAATGTGCACCTCTCAGCTAAGCAGATTTTTATTTTACTTACTTTCCAGGCCTGGCTGTATACCAGTTCATTTATTTCCAACTGGGTTCAATTTCAAGGGGAAGGCAACTTCCTATGATAATTTTTGTCCAATAAAGGTGAAAATAATGTTCTCCAAACAGGACTATTTAAACTGGCATTCACATGTGGCTAAACAGTTTAATTTAATTTAAATAAAAATGTACACTAGCTGGAAATACTATGAAAACTGATATTCCAAATGGGGCAAAATGTTAAGTGTTCAGTGAAATGTACATTTCAGATTGTCTTCATTATCAAGCGTCTTTTCCAGCTCAGATTTTTTTTTTTTTTTGCCTCGGTGAGTATATTTTTACCTATGAATCAAAACCAAATAGAAATTCATAGCCTCATTTCTAAGGAGACCTTGGCATGTCATCACATTTCTTATCTGTATAATCTTCAAGTGTTATATTTGATCTATTCTCCCTAGCTATTTCATGCCCTTATTAGTATAATGTGAGAGGTAGACCATTTTTGTCTATTTATATAGAGCTATTTGTCTTTTATAGACCGTATTTGTATACCATACTTATATAGACCATATATGTCTACTTAGAAGACCAGGAAGTACCATTCCTTCCTCTTTGTAAATGAGAATCTAAACCACAGATACATTTGTCACAGTTCATGTGAGATGTCAAGTCATATCAAGTCTCCCTGAGTAAAACTGTATGCCTGACACTGCCTCGGAAATGAAACATCTACTCTAACCTTCTTAGAAAAGTGGTCTCACATAAGGGTAAGGCCCCTTCTCTGAGAAGAAGAATAAGCTCTCTTCACAGAATTGCCACGTCTAGTTTAAAGAGGAATGACTTTCAAATTTAATTAGAGTGTGTTGTGTTAAAGTTTAGTCTGGAAGAAGTGAAGAACAATTTAACTTCCTATTTAAGGAGTAACCTCAGAGCAGATTCACTCTGAAATTAAAAATCGTTCTGAATCAATCAGAAATCATTCAGAATTAATCATTCTGAATCCTTACCTGATAGAAGTATTGACAGATCATACAACAACAGATCATATAACACAAATGTATAAGATTAGAAAGTCTTTTGATGGGGAGAAATTCATAGCCTGTATCACAAATTGCCATACTTTCTTTTAATTAGTCTTTTGACAGAGGTCCTCTGTGGCCCTCAGCTCTATAGTGGCCTTCAGTGACCGAACTGAAAGATTGAAAAATAAAGTTTGATGGCAGTCAAAAAGAAAGACCCAGTTTAATATCATGGATGATTTATTATCTATTTCTTTGTGCTAGCAGTCACTTTGAGTTACATAGTACTGCAAGACACTGATCCTTTTGACCTTTCTCATTCTGAGGCAGGAAGTATTTAGATTTTGATTACATTTCCAGTTCCAATAATGGCTATCCATTTTGTCTAATTGTATTATTTCAGACTGCACTACTGTGCGCATTTGTATATTTAGTGTGATGTTCCCAAATCATCCATGACCAAGAACTGTGAGGTCAGTTGTTGTAAAAATATTTGGTTTGAACTGAGGTTGCAACAAGGCAGATATATGCCTGTATTTTATTTGCTATTTAAGTAGTTTCTGTTTATTTTCTGTGCTTAATGGATACTGTACTTAACCTCATTGCTGATAACACTACACAAGCTGGCCCAACCATCTTTGCAGTGCAATTGCATTCTTATGCAATCTGTACATGTATGTGAACAATCCTCTGTCTCTTCAAATACAATTAATATTATCAGGACAGATACAGACTGTGCTCAAGTTATCTGCCTTCTAAATACTAATCTAAAGCTTTATTCTGTGAGAAGTTGAGTTACTGCTTATAAAAGGTACAATAGTTTTATAATTCTGCATATATATATGTATGTATACATATGTGGGTGCAATAACTGATAAATAAACAAAGCTTTAAAACAAAAAAAATCTTAAACTAAGAGGAAGAATGAGATTTCACAGTTCTTGTTTTTACTACTTCTGGTGTGAACCAATTGACTCAGCAGAGAGAAGTGGAACATTTCATGAAATCCATGACTAAATAAAATCTGTCCAATTGTTTCCAATATATAGCTATGTTTCTTTGGGAAAGATGCAAGAGTATAGTTCCCTTTGAGACCATGGGACTACCACAAGGCTGTCCCCTCTACCCAGAAGTAGTGCTCAACCCAAAAGCTTCCTTGGATGTCACTTCCCTTTCCTAGCTCCCCGCAATTTCCTCTTTTCCATGGAGAATACAGAACAGCACTCCATTACTGTCTCCTGTGGAGACAGTAATGCCTTCTCTCGATGAAGAGAGAGGTCCACAGTCTCCCCTTGTGTTTGACCATCCCTTTCTAGGCTGGGTGTCTGTGCCAGGTGCCTGCAGCTCCCTTGACGGGAGAAAGAAGGTCATATGCCATTTTTGGAGGTTACTTGCTCCTTTGTGCTGTCACTTCATCTAACAAAGCTACACTATGCCAAAGAAAGGGAGCCCAAGATGAATTCTTCTTCCTGGGGCTGATGGGAGGCAGGAGTCAGAGGTGGACCTTTCATGTTCTCCAGGATTTTCTGCTCTTTGTAGGAGAAAGTCACTGTGTCACTGCCTCCAGGATGCTTACTTGCCAAAAGGGCTTGTGCTGAGCCAACCCATTTCTGTCATAGGCAAAACAGTTTGGAGTAAGGGATATTTTTCCAGTTTAATTTACAGTCCACCAACACAAACCTCTAACTCTTGATTCCCATATGGAGAAAATGAAGGACACAAAATCATTAAACTAATACCTCCATGAATACTCATCTTCTCCCCTCCCCAGTCTCCCCTTTACATATTTACAACTCAGGTTACAACCCATCAGCATTTTTTATTTTGTCAGCAGACTGTCTGACCTGGTAAAAAAATTGGGGGAATGACCTGCTAGAAAGTTTTGTGTAGACAGGGACATGCAGTCCTGATAGACAAGTTGACTATGAGCCAGTAACGTATACTGATGGTTTCCCAGAGAACTTGTGGAGTCTCCCTACCTGGAGATATTCAAAGGCCATCTGGACAGTCCGTGTATTCTGCTCTTGGTGACCCTTTTGGAGCAGAAGATTTGGGCTAGATGATCTCTAGAGCTGACGCCTTCCATTCTCAACTATTCTGTGATTGTTCGCAATCTCTATGGTAAACAAACATCCGATCACTGAAGCACACCATTTTCAGATGAACATCCTATTAGTATGTCATGCTGCACTATAACATAAGGAGTTGTGATTAGTTCATATTTTCACACTGTGATATGCAGAAACTCCTTAAGCAAGGAATGAGAACCTTACGAAATGTTATCTTGCAAATATAACTAAATCAAGAACAGATTTTAGAAAAATTGTGAAAAAAACAACACTTGCGGTTTGTCTCTCACCCAGCACTTGGCAGATTGCAAATTAGGATTTTGTTACAACTCTTACAGACTATTATGTATAAATCTGCTAGTTGAGAATGATGCCAACTCCTCCAGCATTAAGAATCATTAAAGAAAAATGTTCAGTATTCTTTACTGGCATATACATATTTGCCTATCATCACTTCTCTAAGTGTCTGAATTGTGTACAGTCTTGTTTTTCAAACCCAGGTTAGTAACCACTTTTTCCCAACTCTGGTGTGAATTCTCTGTCCAAACCAAGGTCACCAGCAAAGTAGAGAAGAAAAAAATAGTTAAAAGGCTTGCTGCTACCTTTATCTGGATACAAGCTCAGAAATGTGTGAGTAGGTTTCTTTTTAATACAACATGGAGTAGCACTATTGAAATTAGTGCCAGTTTACACTGGCTGTAGCAAACTATACCAGTGAGGATTTGGTCTTAATTCTATACATTCCTAATATTATGTACATAAGAATATTATGCAATCCTTCATTAGAACTGTTTCAACCTAAGGAAACATTAATGACAGCATGCATCAAGGAGGTAGGAACACTAACAGCCAACTGCTGAAGGCTGCCAACCAAAGATTTGGAGAATGTCACAAATATTGTAAACAGTAAACAGTAAAAAATCCATATGCAGAGAGAGTCTCTATAGAGCAAATCCATTTAAAGATCAGTGGGAACTGCTGAATATCTTTGTGTCATCTCTGCCACTTTGAGGACATGAATGTCTCTAGCTCATGAATGTCTGGTGTTAGAGAAGCTACCCAGGCCTCTGGTATAAGTTACTTGGCAGGCTGTATTTCTGTGGCGGCCACCTCTCCTTTCACTCCTGACAGCAGTAGTGAGCAGAGCAAAATTTCTACCAGGTCAACGCCAGAGTGGATATTACACGTCTTGACTTTACTACTGAAAATGGAAGACTTAGTGAGGTTACTAGCTGTAATATGAATCTGCATCACGATGTGGATCCCTGCCCCATCCCATTCTGTCCTTCAGTTTCCCTGATCATAGTGTGAATGAGTAAATCAGTAGTCTGAGTAGAGTTTACAGCCATGTTGTGTTATCTGTCTGATAGTATTTCAGATGCAGTCTATAGGATCACATATATATATATATATATATATATATATGTTCTTTTTTCTTTTTTTTTTGGAGAACGTAGTATCAGTTGTTATATTGGAAGACTCTTACAACAGCTGCAACAAAATATGGAAAGTCTTTCAAGAACATATGTTGTTCTTGTATCCTTTTCCTACTGAGATGCATCTGTACTTCAACATAACACAAGCATAGCATGCAGTAACAGGAACAGCAGCCAGAGAATTTTTTAAGAGTATTCATAGCTGGTGTTTTGTTTCAGGATTAACTATAGTTTTCTTTTAAAATATTTATGTCATTGCAGTTGGTATCAAATGACATCATAAATATAAACCATAGTTTTAAAATAATATTTATTAAGGGCTGAAAGAAATAACTAAGAGAAACAGTCCTGTAAATACATGAACCAAAAGCTAAACAACTTTTAAAATATTGCCCAAAGCAAGATTAATTGCTGCTAAAGATCTAAATGATGCCATCTTGCTGTCATGCGTCAAATAAACATGGAATGTCAAATGCTTAAAGTATGCTGGATATGGTCTGTGTTGTACGAAGTGCAACAAGTGTTTATGAGTAATTAGATAGTGGCAGATTCACTGATTCATGTAGAAACTACCCCATATACAAAGGTATAAGGGTATATAGAATATGTTAAGATATTAATGGTGTTTCTCAGGAAAACAGTCCTCCTAGTCCACTTTTTACATGCTTTAAATATAGAAGTTGGCTAAGAACTGGGAGTTCCTAGTGTTTGGAGAACAGACTAGAACTCATCTTGCCTGGAGTTCAGTCTGGGAGTACAGGTAAAGAAATGCCAGAAATATAGTTCTTCCTTTTACAGTGCACAGATCCTTATAACATGGGAGGACCTGTGTACCATATGGCCTCAGTGATTGCACAGCTGCTAGAACTGATGGGTAATACCATAATTATTTTTTTTCTTCTCCTCTTTGCTACTCGTAGCAAACCTTGAACAGAAGGAAGCTCATATATGCTCACAGGTACTACAGAAAAACTGCTATGTCAAGTGCTGTATTTATTTATTTAACCAGCTATATTAAAATAGAAGGAAAATTAAACACATTTTGGAATGTCAGGAAATTTATTCATTTTCTGTTGTTATCTAAGTTTCATAATATTCCAAAATCTGCAAGTATCAATAGTTACATCATCTCAACTTGAATTTGATGCTGATGTTTATTTTATTGTATATAAGACTGATTGGAAACTGTTTATATCCACTCATTCTGGAATCTGTGATCTGATCTCTTTGTATATAATTCATGTGTGTTTAACTTGGACACTGTATGACAGTGAAACATCTCTGAGGCTGCAAGTAATCATGACATCATTCAAGATTCTGCTTTGGGTCAGATGTTGCATTAGTGTGTCCTCTCTGGAGCCAGGGCAGGTTGGATGTAATTCACAGTACAAATGAATTTCTACTATTTAATGCTGCAAGGCTTGTCCCATGGTAGTACTAATGAAGATCTGAATGTTCCATTCTGTTCCCTGATCTGGCACAAATACTAGTGCAGACCTTATCTATTCCAAACAATGACACATGCTTTTCTAGGGATTATTGGATCCAATTTCATTTGAGCATAGTTTTGAAGACAAAGCGTAGTAAATACTGAGCAATCGATTTTTTTACCAACTCTGTCAAAGTGTTGAGAATAATCTTAAACAAAACTAAATAAGCAGAATTTTGATACACAATATCTTAGACAACTTAGTAGGTATGAGGCATTAAGGTGGCAATCAAGAATTTAATTTTTTTAGTTTGCTATGCCTTCTACTTACACAGGAAAAAATGTTTAGTATGGGTTTTTTCTAAGTATGCATGCTTTTCCTAAATCTATAGCACCAGCAGTGTTTATACTCTCATTTGTTGTCAATAGCATCTTAACCAGGTGACTTTACTACTCATAGCCTGCATAGAGACTCCACCTGTGCACTTTCGGAGTGCTTGCATACCGTACAATCTTCCAGCTTCCAAGGTGCTCCTTATTGCCCTAAGTTCACCAGCATGGAAAGGAAAAAAAAAAAGAAAAAAAAAAAAGAAAAAGACAGGTTAAATGGGCGTAAGCATTTAAAGGCAAAACAGTTTATACCATCTGTAAAAAGGTCATCTGAGATGAGGCTTCAGAAAGATGCAGAACTATCTTCAGGAACTATCTCTTTTAACAACAAAAACAGGAGATTGTTAGTGTAGGAGGTGCTGTAGATTCTCAGTGATTGTCTCTTATGGTGCAGCAGTCCTCACATGCTGGGTGCTTCAGCATAGTTTTGCCTCAGTGTAACTGAGAATGAACTACAGTTGCTGCTTTCATTGCTATAAACTTATGCTAGAAAAATGTTATTGTATTAATGAGCTTCAGAAATTAAAACATTTGAATACAAAATATTAATGTTTGAAGAGAGATTAGAGGTTATTGGCTGAGATTATGAAAAATGGTCAGTGAAAGAAGTTCCCCATTGAAAGAATGCCCAACTGAAGACATTAAGTAGTTACTGTTTAAAAGTTTCCTGGAGCTTTTATTTGTTTGTTTGCTTTTAAAATGAGGGTTACTACTTGTCAAATTTAAAATTTGAAAAAAGGGTACCGAAAATTAGTAGTATATTTAAATTACCTTCAATACATTCATCTCAGTGTATAAATAGTCCAAATTGGCAACAAATACAGGAATACAATAATTCACAGCATAGATTCTGTAAATTCGGAGCATTTACTGCACTGTACACTCATAATGAAGTTCAGTAGTTCTGGTTTATTCTAGTTAATGCTCAGTTAGACATCTTTGAGGATTTGATGGAATCCCCTCAGATACATTAAAATATTTCTATAGATCGACATCTTTTAAAAAATACATTCTGGGATCTGAGTAAGAATGTACTTTACATTTATAAATAGGGCCAAGTAAAAGTGCATTTTTGATATCTGTACTTATATGCACAAGAGCATTGACTCTGTAACTATGAAAAAGAATTAAGGATATGAACCAACAACTGGCTTGATTTGTTATATCTGAGCAGTGAACAGACTTCAACATGATAGACCATATGCTGAGTTGTTTGCAGGTTCAGGATTAGAACAGGACTAGAATCTAAAAAAAATATATATTAAACATCAAGAAATCTATATAAGAGACTGAAACAAAAAAAACTGAGACACAAAAATGCACATGGCTAGGAAAAAAAATTTATTGCTTTTTACTATAATACATTAGACTAAAGCAATGGTTGATGGCAAAAAAAAAGCATCTCTTTCAGTCTTTATCTCTAAATCATGTGCACATTTTCAGAAATAAGCATTTGTTTATTAAAATGGTATTTGGTAGCTTCACCATATAATTTAATTATCCTCATTCTTTCCATTGCAAATTCTTATTTTAGAAGCTTTAGAAAGTACAGTTCAAATTTGTTGAAAAATTGCTAGTCCAACAACACTCTGCTCATGGATAATCTAATGTCCATAGTAACTGTGATGCCTTCTTTGCCGTACCCACAACTTTCCTGAGCACTGATCTTGAAGCCTGCCATTATATTTCTATTCTAGAGAGTGAGAAAGTATGCACCACCTAATCTCAGAGTGGGTGCTTAAATATGGCATAGTGTGCATGCTTGTTTTCTACAAGGATAAATTTAATAATAATAAAGTATATAAGCATTTAAATGGTGCTAATACACGTTATGAGCATGGGGCAATTACAGAAATGTCTATAAAAACGTCAAGCGGCTCCTGTGCTTAATGTGGCCATACAAGCCCCACAATTTGGGGGGACTTGCCCAGCAGGTTGCCACTGGCATACAGCATCACTGCAGCTTCCCCTATTAAACTGCAGGATTCTGTAATTCCTTGCTTATACCATGTATTTTTGCTCTTGATTAAAGTGAAGAGAACGCACAGTGTTTTATACCTATAACAAACAAACAAACAAGAAGTAGTGGTCCCTGCTGTGAAAACTACAGCAGGGAGGTGTAATTTGGTGAGATGAACCCACACACGCACTAGCGTGGGAGAAAAAAGTTGGAGAATGAAGTCATCTGACAGGCAGGCTGGAATTCCTCTCTAACAACTGTGCTGCACATGGCTATATCGCAGCAGTCCCTTACAAAGGCATCTTCTCCCTTTCATCTTACTCATTGAGTATTTCCTAAAGGCCCTACTATTTCTCATGTGTGAAAGGATATTTGTGCTCTGCATCCAGCCTATCAGCTCCTGACTATCTCTTTGGTGTCTGTTGAAAGACAAGGGGAAGATCACGGTCCAGACACTCTTGGGCACATCAGGCAGCTATCCCCTGCATTATGCACATGCTGGACTTCCCCCAGCTTGGCTGAGAGGTGATCGTAGGTGGTCACCACCTGCACTGAACTACGGGTTACACCATGTTATTTATTCACCACGGGAAAATTGTGCTTGGCTAAACTGATAGCCTTCTGTGATGGAATGACTGGTTGGATAGATGAGGGGAGAGCCATGGATGTCATATATCTGGATTTCAGCAAGGCTTTTGACATAGTCCCTCACAGCATCCTCCTGGGCAAGCTCCAGAAGTGTGGGATAGATGAGTGGACACTGAGGTGTATTAACAGCTAGCTGGATGGCAGAGCCGAGAGGGTGGTGATCAGCGGTAAGGTGTCTAGTGGGAGGCCTGTGGTTAGTGGTGTCCTGTATGAAGGCACAGAGTGCCCCCTCAGCAAATTTGCTGATGATACGAAGCTGGGAGGAGTAGCTGACACCCCAGAGGGCTGCGCTGCCATCCAGAGGGACCTGGACAG
>JAWLRI010000964.1:1348181-1363173 GCA_034781795.1 Crypturellus tataupa | reverse complement strand
TAGAGGAAATGGCCACAAACTGAAGCATCAAAAGTTCCACAGGAACTTAAGGAAAAAATTCCTGACAGTGAGGGTGAGAGAGCACTGGAACAGGCTGCCCAGAGAGGTTGTGGAATCTCCTTCTCTGGAGATCTTCCAAACCTGCCTGGATGCCACTCTGTGCCACGTGCTCTAGGTGCTCCTGCGTGTGCAGAGGGGGTTGGACTAGATGATCTCTAGAGGTCCTTGACAACCTTAACGATTCTTTGATTCTATGATTCTATATTAACTGATTATGACGCTTGTCCCTTTCACCTGGACAAAAAGGAAGGATGTGTTTGGTTACTTGTTCCCTTCCTAAGATGCTGGAGAGCCTTTCGGATGACAAAGTGAGCTGGTCTTATGTTTGCCCTTAAAGTCGGCCTTGGCAAACTGCATACAGAGGCATGGTCCATGCATACTGCTGCCATGAGCCTCCAGTTTCCCTGCCTCCCTGTAGAGGTTGCAAATCAGAGACAGAGCGGGAAGGAAAGAGATGTTGCCCTGCTCTGGACTTGGAGACCACGATGGAAATTAAATCTGGAAGTTGCATTATTTCCCTCTGTGTCCCATTAAGGGAGTTACTAGGCAGCTGCGATGGGACCCAGCCAGTATGGAGGCAGTTCCCACAGAAACCTCACATGACTGTTAAACTGGCCCATATGTAATCCGTTAGCACTAGAGGGAGGAAAAGGCTCCTAACTGAAGGCAGCCATACTCAACTCCAGCTGGTTCTGTGCTTTTCCTCAGAGCCGATGAAGATTTTAATGGGAATATTGACAGATTCTCTATTGGGTGGGCATACTGCAATACTTCAAATATATGGTGTGAAGTAAAAACTGATGCCTATAAAACCCCAGGATTGATCACAGTGTCTGCTAGTTGTCATTTGTGTGCACTTCTAAACATCTATATCTTACTTTGGCTTTACAGGAAGTTACATTAGTACCCACGATGATCTCATTCATCATCTCAGAGGAGCATCAAAGAACATGGCAAAAAAAAAATTTTGTATCCATTAATAGGTTTGTAATTCAAATAAATATTAAACTAGATTATTTACCATCTCAACTCTTTCTCACATATCTACTCAGTAATTATTATTTCAGGGTATTTTACTTTTATTACCCTTTAAGCAAATGTATCAAAATAATCAATCTGAAATACAGTCTTTTCTTTGCCGAAACCTACCTACTTGTTATTTTCCTACATATTCTCAGACAGATGTTAACACTTCATATTCTTCTGGAGGAGCATGTATTTATGCCACCATTTACATCCCTTTTGGCTCTGAGACTTGTTTTCTTTCATTTCATCCTGCAGGGAAGCTCATCATGAGTTCTGCTGTGAGGCTGCTCTACAAAACACATCTCTGTGCCTGCAAGCCAAAGCAAGCAGTTTGCCCACTGCAGTCCCAGCGATATGTGAACTTACTGTATTTTGGCTTGACTATTCAAACTATTGGAGCTAATTTTGCACTTTAGGACATGATGAAACAGCTGCTACATACTAGGAAACTGGAAGGGATACATAAGAAACCTAACAGTATCTTAAGCCTTCAACAGGAAGGCAGTATGATTCCTTAGTTTTGTTTCTGGTGGGTAGGTGGGAATCTAAACTGTATTCTCTCTTTAATATTACTCCTTGATCAGCTAATGAGTCTTTGCTTAACTGTGAATCCCGTCTCACAGCATCCAGTTTACCCTGATCATTCATTTTTCAAGGCATTGAGAAGGACTTTAAGAACCTCATTGCAGAAATTGTCTAGATGGAAAAACCTCTCTCATACAGATTCCAGGCCCTGATACTATTAGCTTTTACTGTATCACTTGTTTCAGGTGCAGGTGAGACAAAGATAATGACTGTGATTTTACAGGTCGCTATTTTCAATGTTCTATTCTTTTATCGCATTTCTATATCATTAATGTAAAATGACGAAGAAATTAAAGAAACAATCTATGACTGGAATTACCATAGGTAAATTTTTTGACTTAAGAACACAGTGAAGCTCACAATTTATGCTTTTAGTTGATTCTTTACTTGGTTACCTGGGAAGGAATAACCCCAGGCACCAGTACAGATTGGGGTTTGACCTGCTGGAAAGCAACTCCACAGAGAGGGATTTGGGAGCCCTGGTTGACAACAGGTTGACCATGAGGCAGCAATGTGCCCTTGTGGGCAAGAAGGCCAATGGGATCCTGGCCTGCATCAGGGGGAGCGTTGCCAGCAGGTCGAGGGAGGGGATCCTGCCCCTCTGCTCAGGTCTGGTGAGGCCGCACCTGGAGTATTGGGGGCAGTTCTGGGCTCCCCAGTACAAGAGGGACATGGAGCTTCTAGAGAGGGTGCAGTGTAGAGCAACAAAGATGATTAAGGGACTGCAGCATCTATCTTATGAGGAAAGACTAAGTGAATTGGGCTGGTTTAGCCTAGAGGAGAGAAGATTGAGAGGGAATCTGATCAATATGTATAAATACCTGAGGGAAAAGTGCAAAGAAGATGGAGCCAAACTCTTCTCCATGGTAGCCAGTGACAGGACAAGGGGTAATGGGTATAAATTAAAACACAGGATGTTCCATCCCCATGTGAGGAAGAACTTCTGTGCTGTGAGGGTGACAGAACCCTGGAACAGGCTGTCCAGAGAGTGTGTTCAAAACCCACTTGGATGCGACCCTGTGCCACATGGTCTAGGTGTCCCTACTTGAGCAGCGGGGTGGGACTAGATGATCTCCAGAGGTCCCTTCCAACCTCAACCATTCTGTGATTCTGTTCATACTTTTGATCATCTTATTTTTCAGTATTCTGTACTGGTTGCTTCATAGACAGGTTTGTGATAACTGGACACAGCTTCTGACGCATCACAGTACTCTACAGATTTTACAGCCCTCAGAAGACAAAAAAAAAACACAAATAAATTGCAATCAGAAAACTTACAGTGAGATTAATTTTAATGAATGAGAAAATAGAGCAGAAAGAAATTAGTTAAAATGTTATGTATGTATTGATATTACAAACTAAATACAGATCCTTAAAAATTAAGATTTAACTGTATGCATATTTACATTACAGTTATGTTTTGTTTGCTACTAGTTATCCCAGAATCACTGAGGTTGGAAGGGACCTCTGGAGGTCATCTAGTCCAACGCCCCTGCACAAGCATGAACACATAGAACATGTACAGGATCACATCCAGACATGTTTTAAGTATCTCCAGAGATACAGACTCCACATCCTCTCTACTCCAGTGCTGTCACCCTCACAGTCAAGAAATTTTTCCTCAAAATCAGATAGAACTTCCTAAGTTTTAGTTTGTGGATATTGTCTCTTGTCCTATCACAGGCCATCATAGAAAATGCTCTGGGCCCATCCTCTTGACGCCTTCCCCTAAGGTATTTGGGCACACTGGTAAGGTTCCCTGTCAGCTTTGTCTTCTACAGGCTGAATAAGCCCAAATCTCTCAGCCTTTCCTCATAGGATAGATGCTCCATTCCCCTAATCTTCTTCGTATCCCTATATTGGACTCTCTCTGGTAGCTCCATGTCCCTCTTGTACTGTGTAGCCCAGAAGTGCACATAGCACTCCATATGTGGCCTCACCAGGGCTGAGTGGAGGGAGGAGATCACCCGCCTTGACCTGCTGGCAACTCTCTTCCTAATGCACCCCCGATACCATTGTCTTTCTTGGCCACAAGGGAACATTGCTGATTCATGGCCAGCTCGTCCACCAGGATTCCAGGGTTCATTATATATTGAGGGAGATATCTGAGCACCACTGTATAAAAAAGCATAATTGTCAGTGATGGTAACAAGGCCAGGCACGCATTATTAATGTAGCATTTGTAGACTGGAGTCGCAACAAAGCTGACACATCTTGTACAATAAAAAATATGCAACTCAGGTGCTGTGGTCAGGTTTTTAAATGGAACTTGTTCTGAATGGTTGTGATGAGTTAGTTTCGCCATAGTCCTAGTTCAGTAACTGCACATAATATAATTTCAGCGTATTTATCTACCTTTGTTACTTCAGCTTGGAAAAAGGATTCATGTTAACTGTGATAGCATGCCTTTGTCAGCCATATAAGTATCGATTTTTTTCTGTCAAATTAAAAGAATAATCACTTTGGGATGTATATGAGTCTTTTAGATAGATACTGTGATCTTCAAGATATATTTCTGTAGATAATTACTCTTTCATATAAGCAGCTCATCTGTTTGCATGTATATAAAATGTCCTGTTTTAAAGGTAGGGATAGTAAGGTGATACTTTGTGCCTGTGAATAGCAATGCAGTCAGTTGCTCTTACTGCTGAAAGAGACAAGTTTTCTACTACTTTGGACGGGAGTTTCCATGAATATAAAGAACAGCATGTGCAAAAGCAGAACGTGGCAGAGCTGAAAATAAAATGAAGGAGTGACACAAGATAAGCAAGTCCTGAAATAGTAATGCCAGATCTACCGTATGGCAAACATAAAATTACAACTACATAAATAGTAACTAATTTGAAACAAAAATGTGAAATTACTGTGGTATAATCCTTAACTGCCTAGCATAGTTTATCTTTCTATGAATACATCACATGGCAATCCCCTGCCAGCACTGCTGGAATGAATAAAATAAGGAAACACGGAAACAGCTGATTATTTTTCTGGCTATTTTAAATGTTATTTTAAATATTTTTTCCTGTTTAAAACCCTTATGCCCAGAATATTCATAAAGCAAGCAGATATTCTGGACTGAAAATATTCTGGAATGAATAATATTTTAGCCTATAAAGCCAAATCCATGTCCTCTTGTATTTCAGAACATATGGGAGTTGGATATGAGGGACAACACATGGCACAAAAAGGCCCAATATAAACTTTTGCTTATGGTCCTAATCGGAATATTCTGTCTCAACAGCAAAATCAGAAAAATAAGCAAGCGACTGACTTAGCTTAACTGTAAATACCTAAAACCCTGCAAATTGTTTGCTCACATCTGCGTTTAATGGTTTGGAAGCAAACTCCACCAGAGTGGAAACAAAACTATTGAAATACCATGAGAGTGTCTTGTCAGTTAGATGAAGGGCTCATTTCCAATACATCTGGTCCCTGGGTTAAACCCAGTAATTCTCTGTCTGATATGGTTGCATATGTCAGACTAGGCAGAGAGCTCTCCTTTGGTTATTGCTCCACCAAGGGAGATGATATTTGTTACAGGATACTGGTTAGCAATATTTTGAAACAGAACAGCTGCAAAGTGAAATTAAAGCAGCAATTTGGAAATCCCCTTGGGAAAAGACATAGGTAACCAAAGGAAAGTGTGCATTGCATTTTTTCCTGGATACCCAGTTCAACAAATGTTGTGTCAGGTTCTGCTATGAGGGGTTTTAGGATGCTACTATTTATGCTGAGGGTGAGTCTAGCCTCCCTGGAGTGTACCAAGATGCACAAGTATGTATCAGACAGTATAGGGGCATATGTAAGGGTCCAGGTAAAATGCCAAAAAGTCTGACTGCAATAAAAATATCTTTTCCTGTTCAGCTTATAACCTGCATGGTATGACTAGCATGAGCAGTACTGAACTGGCTATGTGGACTGTTTTCTATTCAGTTACATTTCTTGCCAGCAAGGCATTGGTAGAAAAAAACAGATAAGTTTTCTCCTGTGCCTGGCAAACTCAAAAGCACTACAGTTAGCCTTGAGACTTCAGCTCCCTGCAAAACTTGACTGAGTTTGTGTCAGAATCCAAAGGTTTTAAGGGAAAATGAGGACAGATAGCAAACAGGCGAAAACACACAGAGACAACATATCCTCATAAGCATCTTTTCTAAACTAGTGCTAGACTAGTTCTAGACAATTTGTAAGAACTACTAAATCCTGAAGTCTGTGACAGTTTTACTGAACATCAGTTCGGAAAAGGATAGTCACAAGTTGCTGATATTTCAGATAATCTCCATTCCTAACAGAAACCAATTCAAATTAATTGACTTAGATAGCTTGTATTATTTTACTATCAATCATCATAAATCTGTCCCAAGTATAAAACTGCAAACCTATCTTTTGAATACAGTGTTGGATTTTAAACTCAAGAAGGTGAATTTAATCTCTTGTTTGCAAAATCCTAAACAAAAGTGAAAATTAATATTAGAATGTAGCCTGTGGTCACTCATGTATAATCCATCTGTACTTCAGACTTAGTCATGTGTTACATAGATAACAGTTTAATTCTCTGTCACTGTCAGTCTCTTTAACAGTGCTCTCTAATCATGAAAGCTTGTTTAAACAGAAGTATTCTATAAATCAAAAGCAAAAACTATAGGCAGAATAATTTGCTTTTAAGAGAAATTATATGGCTTGAGGACCCCAAATTTTGATCTACTTCTGTAGACTTTGGAAGAGTGTCTTTGTAGCTGACAATTTATTAGGAGACAATAGGCTTGGGCCTTTAAGATTTAAATGTAACTGTCATCTTCATGTGAGGATGTATCAGAAAGTTAGATTTTTTCTTTTTTTCTCTGAATGAATTGTAGCAACTGTAGGCCACAACAGAAGGTGACATTTTACTTTACCATCATTTAAGAGATTATTCATGTCACTAAACATGTTTCTGTGCTAAGGGACTGTCTGTATTTCTCTATGCAGGGCCATAGTACACTCCTAATAGAGCTGAAATGGCAAACTAACTATATAATGTCATACCACATAAAACTTGGATACTGGAAATAGCCGTGTCATGTAATTGCTCATCTACTTGATATTTGTAGTGGATTCTCTATTTTTACAATTTATACTTTTGTCCTCTTGATGCATGTGCTTCTGCTGTGAAAATGACTATTTCTTCAGCAATTAATGAGTAAGCTGTGTGGTGACTGAAAAATACCTTGAGGTTAAATAGGAGAATATGTTGGTCTGGAAGAACAGCATCATATCATGACTCCTGTATGTAGCCTATGAGTCAGTCTATGATTAGCACCATTTTCTGGTATTCTGCTGCTACCTCTGTATTTCCCATTTTCAAACTAACAACTCCACTATTTGCAGTTGCTTTCCACATTTTCTGATGCTTCACTATAGTATAGAGGCTATAGTAGCTATGCTTCAAAAATGTTTAGCATCTGTCTTCTCAGGCAAGTATATATTTTTTCCAGTGACTAAGTTGGTCTTTGTTCTTGGTTCAACTTCAGTTTGAGCACTTTCCTCATTTATGATTTGGAACTGAAGCTCAAAAATTCAGGATGTTGTCCATTCTGTAGATGTGGAGAGCTGGGGTGGGGAGTGGGCATGGTGTTTCTCTTTCCTTTGGGTCTTTTTCTTCTTATTTTGTGGCTCCAATGTATTCACAAAAACAAACCAAACCAAAACAAAAAAGCCACAATGAGATTCTCTTTCAGTTTCAGTGTTAACGGGTACAACTCAAGGCCCTCTGTTCCAGGAGAGGCCTGCAGGCTGTCTTTGTGCTTTCACAGAACTCCTTTACTTCAACAAAAGTCTGAGAGCAGAGACCTCTTTGCAGGGCTAGGTGTGTACTGCCAATTAAGAAGTTCATGTCTGCAGGAAAGATATTGGAATAAGAAAGGGACCACAGTGGATTTCTTCTAACAAACACGTGTCAAGGCAATCTGGCATTATAGTTTAATCACATGACTATCTCTCTCTTTGGAATGAATGCACATGTTCAATCAAGTGTCTTGGATCTACGTGACACTGTAAACACTGCTGCAGTAGTTACTAATTATCCAGGGATCTTGGATATAAAACTTGATTTATTTTTAGAAAAGCTGTAAGATTTAATGTAAATTCACCAACTACATTCTATCCTGGTCCATTTTGCATCCCTATCCCATCAGAATCATTGTAAAATTCAGTTAACTGCAGAGATTCAGTGCTGTTTAGTAAAAAGACAAATCTCTCCTGTCCTCTCTCTCTCTCTCTCAAAAAAAAAAAAAAAAAAAAAAAAAAGAGAGAGAGAGAGAATATGGGCACTTTTGCTGAATTTTCTTAATTTCTGGGAAGGACAAGTTGACCTGCTTGGTTGCAGGAATTTTGTACATAGCTGGGGATCATCTGGACTGTGTGGGTGGTTCCAATCCAAGCTGCCACTTTAAAAGCATGAAGAGTTCTGCAGATGTAAATGAGAGGCAGAGGGGAGGTGTTCATAGGATATGGAGGTTAAAAAAATAAGGCTTCTTGTCCTTAATGAGTCAGATTTCACACAGGCAGGCCAGCTGCTCCCTTAATTATGTTGGTGCTTAGTATGGTAGAAATCAGAGAGAGGAACATTATGAATAATAAGAGGCTGTTTTGTGTACAGTTTAATGATTTATATCTGAAGTGGAAGGAGAGTGAAAATCAAGTTTATCTACCATTATTCACTGTTTGCTTTTTGCATTTGTTTCATCTTAGGATTTCTTCTTGGTCTGTCTCTTTTAGCTTTCAGAATTTCATTGTTTCGGTTTCAAGCACTTAAAAGATATATGTATTTTTGAAATGTAAAATATTTATTTTATTTGGATGTCAGTAGAGCTCTGTAAAATAATATCTGCTATTCTTTGATTCTTGTAGGCTTATTTCTATAGAAAATTAAGCTGAAAATTAAAGTGACATTTCCTTTGGTAACTGCAAACATAGCTTAACTTTCCATTGTGGTCCCTTGGCACAAATTGCAACTATAATTCCCCAGTGAAAGTGTATAAGAACAAAAGAAAGATCCAGAGTGATCTTCTTTCCCAAAATATATGTTGAGGAAGCACTGGCTGTATACATTTTATCTGACTTGACTCTCACACCTCTCATACCTGCAGTCTGACTCCTATAATTCATCTTACCAGTAATTATGAAGTACACTTTTTAGTAGGATATCTTTCTACAATTTATACAATTTTCCTTATACAACATGCCCCCTCAGTAGACCTAATGGACAGCATGGAACATCTGCATGAGCATTTGAACAGTCTATGTGTGATTTCCTCTTCTTCTTCTTGATAGTAGGACTAGGAGACATGCAGTCTATACAGTCATGACTAAGAAGACTTTTTAAAATTAGTAATGGAGTTTAACCATAAGAAAGCCTAGCAAGCGATGTGGTAGATGGCCTCTTACTTGATATCTTTAGAAGAGAAATAACTAAAAAATATATTCAAGATCAATCAGGGGCTATTGATGAAAAACACAAAAGATGCAGATAACCCAATGAAATAGTCACAGTGTTCCCTTGCAATTTTTGACTCAGTGACTCACAACATCATTGTCTTTCTGGGACAAGTTCAGAGGCTCTTGGTATTTCCAATTTTACTATAGTGTTAAATAGTCAACATGAATAGAGGAGAAAGGAATAGATTCTGTTTTGCTTCTTTGCTGAAGTATTCCCTTACAAAATAGAGGCATTTTCTTTTCTGTTTCCCCCAAAAGTCTTTTTTTCTACACCACTGATTTTGAGCTTCACTATAGAGCCATTGTATCATAGGCATATGTACCATTGAGTCATGTATATTGGAGGTTCAAGACATTGAGAACTTTGCAACTAAAAAACATGGCATTGAATTTGAAATGAATCTTTTCATGAATGGCAAAGGTGAATTTAATGGCTTTGTAGCACTGTACAAGAGAGCAACCATAACATCTGACCCCTTGAATGCTACCAATTTCAAGCCAGGGTAGACTGATAGGTAGAACTAAGCAGAAAATACTAAAGACTGATATTTACTTAGCAAGTTAAAAACAGAGACAGCATAAACTTGTCTTCTCATTCACAGGTGTCTGAAATATAATTATTATCCCTGAGTACTAGAATTAGAATATTTTTACTGGGTTTTGTTCTTCTGCATTGGACAAATTTCTCAGTATTGTGTAGTGAGGCAAACAAATACAGTTTTGTGTGAAAATAGAGGTTCAGAGCACTGCTAATAAATAATCCTCAATCCTGGGTAAGATGAAAGGTCACTGTTCTGAGTCTTGTCTGGATATTAGTCTTCTAAATATACTTAGAACTACTGTATTATGCTATACAGTAGTATTCTAGTATTATTTTTTCTTTTGCTAAATTACTCTGTTGCTTTCTACCATTAGGCAACTGTGTTCTTGAAATTAGCTCTAGAGTCCTAAAGAAACAGGCATACTTGTAATTAATGACTAATGTTAAATCAGGCCTCATCTATACTGGCTACATCAGCAAAGTCTTAAAAAATAAAAAGAATTTGAAAGATAAGCAATCACATCACCTGGAAGAGTTGGTTTCATCAGACCAAAGGTAAGACACATAGTGCGTTTCACATCACAGATCTGTTCACTTTGCAGACTAGGTGAACAGATGGCTTCTGTCTATGACACTATTTGCCTGGATTGTTTCACCACAGCCAAAACTGAGAAAGAAAAGTGAGAATACAAACATAGCTTTTATTCAAACATGGACATATTTGATTCAAGATGACCAGAAAAAAATCCACCTCCTTTTTACTGTCAGAACTAGCACATCCATTAAAAAAAAAAAAAAAAAAACTTCCTTTTTCTTATACTAGTGATGGGGTAGCCACAAATTAAAAACCACACTTCCTTTCAGCAGTAGCTGAGGGTTCATTTGGGAAATTTTTTAAGCCCTGTTGAGTTCTGAGGTAATATTTGTGGACTTTAATATAATTATTTTGGGGAATTTATGAGAAACACTACCAACATTACTTACAGGACATTGTCTTTCGGTGAGGAAGCTTTAGCAATCTCAGAATTTCCCAGTGTCCTGTTGAAGTCACATTTAACGTTTTGCTTTGTTTTGTTTCTTTTTCTTCTGAAAAGAAACAATCACGCTGAGTTTGAGATCCAAATATAACAAATGCAATTACTCTGAGAAGAAAAAAAAAAAAAGTTATTACATCCATCTTTCCATCAGGGTATTTTGACCTGTGAATGAATTTTTCGCAGTAATTGGCAGTTCATACTATAATTAATTGACCACATAAGTTTAAACCTCATTGCTTTTCTTAGTTCGCTTCACTATATTCCCGTGCTTGTGCCAAAAAGTTTTCCTGCGTAATACACTTCAGAGAGTCTCAAAGTTTAGGTATCTTTGTTTTGTGAAAATTTCATCTGCATTTGGTTTTTGGATTCAGTTGGCTGTCTTATGTGATGATCTTCTGGACTATTCAGACGTTGTTGCTAAATGGTCATTAATCAATTCTGATGAATGATGAAACTAATTTAAACTTCACTAACCTCATAATCATTGACCTCATGCCAGTGAAATGGTGGCCCCACTGAATTTAGTGGCAAAACTATGAATCAAATCAACCTGAATCAAAACACCTGAAAGGTTTAGATTTAAAACCTCCCATTAACTGGAAAAATTTAAAATTTCATTCAAGCCTGAATTTTCACCAGGAAAATCCCACAATGTTGGCTAATTAGCCAGGCATTTAGAGATCGCCAGCCTGCTTTCCAAGCTCTGTAGCAGGGAGAGTTGGGCTCCCACAGCTCTGTGGCAGCAAGCCTGGACATCCTGGCATAATTGGGTCGTTATGGAGCCACAGAATGTGGAGACCCCAGGAAGCTGCTCCAGAACTGGATATCCCACTAGGCTGAGAGTGATGCATGAACAATCCCAGCAGCTTGCCCCAAGTGGCTACAAAACTTCATGGATACCTTTCCTTCAATGTACCTAATTTTAACTAAAGCCTGTACTTCAGACAGTAAATCAGCATTTTTTCACTAATGCGTTTCACTTAGCAGTATGTCCAGGTTTTATGCAAACAAATACCTCAAGAGAAGGCCCCTACTGGTGGGAAATACTTAAAATAGTTAAAAAATAGCACATTAAAACCAGATTTTTTTCACAGTTTAATGAAAGGCAGCTGCTGTTATGTTCATCTTCTTTTTAAAAAAATATTTCCTAAAAAATATTTAATACTTAAAATCTTTTTTTGGATTGTCCAAATCCAAAGGCATTTGTATTACAATGATTTACATATCAGAAATGTTTGTAGGGTGCCTTACTGGTATTCAAATACTGTAGTACAGGTTTGGATAAGGATGTAAAGCTTTAGTGTGGCCCAATCTACCACAGCTGTGATGTTACTTGCAAGGAAAGAGCCTGGGTTTTAATGTAGCTACATTGCTCTTGGTTTATCAAGTACTCTAAACCCCAGCTCAGTAAGGAAACCATTACACTGAAGTCATATAACCTGAAAACTCTTTAGAGATAGGCTTTGTTATTCTGTTTTTTATAGAACTAACACTGTTGAGTAATGACTCATTGCTGAAGATCCTAATTCATATTACAGCATGAATAATAATGCTTCCTACAGTGCATAAAATATCTTATATCCCTCAGTAGATTAACTGCTCTTGAAATAGCTCAAAATGTTTTTTTTATATTACTTCCTCTCAGTTAATATCCAAAGTAGTATTTATTTTGATAATCTATAAAACTTTCCATTATAAATAACACCAAAACACTTATAGCAGGCTGCAGTGAAGAGCAATGGCACATAATAAAAATCTTATAATTCATTGTTCATTTAACACATCATGAAAATAGATTCCTTTCTCCAAAAGTCTATTTTATATGGGTAACTGAACTTGTAATTTTTATGTCTTTTAATTTGAAAAAGCTCTCTTTTTCTTTCTTTCATTTCCTTTTGCATTTCCATTTGCCTCAGGCCTACATAGTTGAGATAGAAATGAAAAATGGGTACTTTGTCAAAATTCAGCTGCTAATAGGAAGCACTTAGAATTTTGTTCTTGAATTTTTGTGCTACTCTGGTGAGATATGAGGTTGCATAGAGGAAAAAATTAAGACACAGATGTTAGTGCAAAAGATATTTTACACTTGCACCAATTTAAACAGAAGTAAGTGCGTGTTCCTTAACAGAACAGTTAACCTCTTAGTCAGATGTCTGTTGCATTTCTCAGTTATAATGGATGGACATAGTGAAAGAAACCAAGAAAATTAAAAAAGACCTGGAATACTGAAGTCTCTAAAGGAAGTTGAGAACTTGAGGTCAGTGTTATAAATATTTTTGAGCAATGCAGTGCTAAAGAGTTTTTCTGCTGACTTGAAGAGACATGTCTAAAAATGTGATAAAATATGTATCATTACCGTATTTCTAAAGCTTACAGATGAAGCATTAAAGATATTTTCAAAATTATATATATATATATATATTTTTTTTTTTTCAAAATACCTTCTTCTGAAGATGGAAGAATCCTGTCTGGAATTCACAGGAAAGCATTTTGGCTCTGTCAGAATCAATGAATGTTGCAAATGTGTACTCATGTCAGTGACTCTAGTTATCAGAGCATAGCTGGATGGATGAAGAGAAAAGCAAGCTTGACTGACAGAAAACCGCATGTCCAACCACATGTGTTCTTCTGGAAGACACGTGGAAGGCAAAAAACACCATTTTCTAATTAAACAGAGGTAACAAAAGAGGTTATCCCCCTTCTTTCCCAACACTCCAAAAATATCAAGTTCAACCTTATTTTCAAATGAATTTCATTATTATGTCATTCTTCTTTTTATGATTTTCCATCTTATGGAAACAGTTGGCTGTGTGATTTGACTAATATCTCATTTTCTAAAGATAAAGTATTTTGAATGAAAAATGTATCTAACATCCACAGAGATTGTTTGGAATATCTCCCTGATCATTTTTTTAAGAACACAGCAAATATATTTGCTTTTATGTTTCACTGATTTTCATGAATTTACAAAAATATTCGTCTATAAAACTGGAAAACTGTCCATGAAGTATTTTAAAAGAATCCAGAGAAATACTTTATAACTTATGTGAGCAGATATTTGCATCATTCAGTCAACATCTGAAAATAAAATGAAAACATTTCTTGGCTTCTTTAATTCTATTTTGCAGATTTTATTGCAATGTGTAACATGACTTTCCCAGAAAACTGGTAGAAAAAATATAGCATATGTGCTAAAAATGATCATCTAAAGAAAACAAGGATGCTGTAGTCTTTAAAGTTTCATTGACATCTAAGTGATCAAATGGGACAATCTGGTAATTCAAATAAAGTGTGTTTTTTTTCAATTTCAAAAAGTATATAATGTATTATATTTATATATTTACATTATTAATATTTGTATATTATTTTATATATATTTATATTTAAATAAATATTCTCCAGATGCAATTTCTTGTTTGGATGTATGTCTCTGTATTGTTGAAGACACTTAAATTGCTGTCTGACACTTAAATTGCTACATTTTTCTTTCACAGGGGTTGATATTAAAATCTTGGCCTAGTTTTTATGAAAATATGTACACTAGTGAGAAAGTTATATCTCTTTCCTTAAATGTTGTTGACCAGAATGGAATTTCAGTCTGGCAGGAAACAGTCTTTCAGTTTTTCGTTATTTGTTGCATATGGGAACCATTTCTTTGCCAAAAAGACATGCTTGTTTATAACATAAAAAAAGAAAGAATCTGTTTTCTATGCAGATGAGTGATATGCATTTTTAAAATAGCAATATAAACTTGGGGTTCTGCGTATTTGAATTTATTACTCCATATACTTACTATATAGAATATGGAGCAAAATCATAATTCACAAAAAAAAAACACAGAAAAAAAATAAACATGGAATATAACTTATTTTAAACAATCTGGAAATATTCATTGTACTTAAGGAATTTTGAAAGCTCAGACATTGACATGTTTTTAACTAGAGCCTATACCTACTTTAATATGCATTTGTTTGAAATATTAGTGATTATTAGTGCTCTATGTTCTGGATTATATTTTTGAAATGTTCTCACAGTCCTTAAATGTTCTTCCAGTTTACAATTCTAGCTGCTATTTTTAACAGTGGGTGATTTCTGAGCCATAATAAAGCACTTACTTCTACTACAGAATCAAAAAAAGCTTGTGTTGGAGAAACTGAGATCTTAAAACATGAAAACTAGAACAAAGAGAGTAGCCTTGGAACAGGCTGGAAAGAAGCCTGGAGTGCTTCTGAAGTCTGGTCCATAACAGACAAACTGTCCTTGTAAAGAG
>JAWLRI010000964.1:1320572-1337963 GCA_034781795.1 Crypturellus tataupa | reverse complement strand
GCTGCCCAGAGAGGCTGTGGAGTCTCCTTCTCTGGAGATCTTCAAGACCCGCTTGGATGCAGCCCTGTGCCATGTGCCCTAGGTGGCCCTGTGTGTGCAAGGGGGTTGGACTAGATGACCTCTAGAGGTCCCTTCCAACCTTAGGCATTCTGTGATTCACTCTATGATTCTATGTTCATGGGGAAATACAATGGGAGAGATCCTTGCAGCTTCTTTGCTTCACAAGTAGCATGGGGCAGAATGTAGAATAGGTTTAAAGGTATTACTCAAGAAGCTGGAACAAAAACAAAACAAAAACAAAAACATGCAGACTGCAGTTGGATCAGAGCAGCTCATTTTTAGCTGGCCAACTGTTCTTGTTTTCAAAAGAGAGAGGCTGCATGAAGACTGTTGAGTCCTTTGTTTTAGAGTCAAAGAACCCTTTCAGCCCATCTTCTCCTCGCAAAATAATAAAAATAAATCCTCCAAAGGATTACTGGGACTGGAACTGGTCCTTGGCATCTTTTAGCTGTCAAACTCTGCCCAAGAGCAGTTCGATTTTATCAGCATATGAGCATACACTGCAATCATATCCCAATGGCCAGGCAGATCCCAGGATACTTCCTAACTTACTAGTCATTATGAGTGGTAGGAATAGGCAAGGGGGAAGATGGGAAAATGAATCACTGAGAGACTTAGGAATGGGCCTGTTTTAGGAAGCTAACATACACAGTCAGTCTTTCCATTGACTTCATATGCTCTGGGTTACTCTTTTTAAACTGGAAAAGTTATCCTAATGGTCTTTATAAAGGTTAAATCAATGTTTTAGTAAATTCAGATAGCTACAGTTTTAAACACTGAAGTGTTTGCAAACTTATGGTGTAGCTGTGTTAGAGAAGTCCCATCAACACCTGTGTATTGTAAGCTGTCTGCTTTTTGGCATTGAAAAAATTAGGCCTGGAGAAATTTATTTTCCAAACTTTAAAAAGTCTGAAGGGAAACAGATCAATAAATAATAAAAGCTCAGTGTTCAATATCCTAGATATTTAGTAATGCAGATCTTTGATATTCCTGAATACCTAGGATTCTCCCTGAATAAAAACAACAACAACAAACTTAGCTAGGAATCTACTACCTGCAAAAATTTTCCTTTAGTGTTTTGAAAGAGGGTGGGTGTTAAAGCTACAAGTATAAGAAATGATGAGCATTTATCCTCTTTCCCAAATGGAATTTGGGAAATTTCCCCTACTGTAGTAGTCAATAAATCATTTCATTCTTTTCTTCTTCCTCTAACTCTTCCTTTAACTTAACTTCTAAGTCCCTGCAAAAGAGCTGAGTCTCCAGGGAAACTGACAGTGCAGCTGCTCTCACTATGTGAGGAAACAAGACAGAGGTGTCAGGAGTCTTTCCCAACTAACAGATTCAGAAGTAAATACCACCATCTCCCAAGAGGAATAGAGAGTGTTGGAGGTTTGTTTATTTCATTTTATTTTAAACACTTCTTGTTCCTCTTTCAGGTGTGATGCCACAGAAAAGGCTAAATGCAAAGGGAACTTTTTGTAAAATATTTTCCTTTTCTTTTTTCTCTCTGCCTGTTTTTCAGTATAATAGCTCTCATATGCTAGATAAGGCCAGTTGGATTTATCACAGAGTATGGCCTGGCAAAGATTTTCGCTAATGTAGAGACTGGCATGAGGGGCAAGACCAGTCTATAGGTCCCCTCTCTCCCTAGAAAAGCCCACATTTTGTGTATTTTGGAGCACTTGCTGAATTATCCAAATGCTTGGTTTAATCCTGAAGGGAGGAGGGAGGCAGCTGTAAGACACAAGTGTGACTTGCTTAATTACATTTCCTGTAGATGAAATCACTGAAATTAAAGAAAATACCGGCATAGCCAATGTTAACATCCTGAAAAACCTCAGTTCATGTGTCATACCAACCAAACATAATACCAAAATATGCTTGGATTAGGGAAGGAAGTTTTATCTCTCTCACAACATGATTTTTTCAATTCCAGTCAATGCCAATATGTTTAAGTGTCTGAGAAATCAGTCAGTAACCTCCAATTTCATATTCTAAATTAAATCTTATCACTAGATGGTAACTCTTTCTTATTATTTTCATCTTAGAAAGCATGAGATTCTGCTTCTAAGGTCAAATATTTGGCTGTTTATTAATTTGCGTGTGTTCTTTATTGTATAAAAATCCTATCTTTTCATTTTTGATCTTCTTTGAATATTTTTGTTTTTACCCATATAAAATACCATAGAAAAATATCAGATTAAAGAAAGTATGTAACGTGCTGAAAGAGACAGTGAAATCAGTAAGATGGCTCGAGTACTAAAGCTTAGGCACATGCTTTGTGATTTAAAATAAACCTTATTGGTGTTCAGTTCTGTTCTATTTGTTTATTTTCTGTTAGGTTGCTAAGGATATTCTGAGCATGGGGAACAAAATGAAAGAGAGGCTAGAGGTAGGAAGAAGAAAAGAATGAAAGAGAAATCAGAGATTTCCATCAGTGGCATAATAAAAATGGATAAAGGAGATTCCAAAGAGAAGTATAATTTTTATAAACAGCAGCTGAATAAAATAAGATCTTGTTCCCTTTACTGGTTTCTTCTTCTCTACTGGTTGTTGGGTTGTTGTTTTTTTTTAAATATAGTGATTAGGTGTAATTTTCTGGATGAAGGTATAGTACTGAATTGACTATTTTCTGCTAACCTACCTCCTGTATTATCCACAAAAAACATAATCTCCAAAAGAGGTTTTTATTATAGCAATAACAGTAGCGACACTTAAGAGATTATTATATATCTAAATTTCAGCTTGACAAGTACTTTTATGAAAATGCATACTTAAACTCTCTGAAAGTATGTATATTATTAATGGTTTCATTTTGAATAGTTCATTTAGAGGTGTCAGTTTTTCATAAGTCACCTTCTCTATCTATGTTGTGAACTAGCCAGAATGTTTCTAAGTATTATGTAAGATGCAGTATTAGAAAACATTTTATTTTATAATACTAACACCATAAAAGCAAATAGCTCACAGTTATAGCTAATTTTATTATAAATTAATATATTTTCAGTTTTTTTCAGCTTAAGTGTAGTTCAGTGGATGAGACCAAAAGTTGAGCTGGTTTGAACAGGTTCTACCATATTTATTTGACCTTCAGCTAGCTCCTCCCTCACTTCTTTTGCTTTTGCTGTTAATATTTAAACTTCTGTGGAAAACTACATCAAAATACAATGAAAATATCCTTTCTGTTTAAATGAAGAGCACTATCTTTAGCATTGTTGTAATTACTGGTAATCTCTTCTACATCTAAGGTAGCTGATCATTTTCAGTTAGATAGAAGCTTTTGAGATTAAGCCCTCTATGACAGGTATCTGGCAAGAGGTAGTAGGAAGCATTTGTAATTTTTTCTGAGAGACTGCTTTTGAATTATTCATTGAAAAATATTTCCTGCTTTGACCACTCTTTAATGCATTTGATTTTCTGGGTGTGAAAATATTTGGTTTGCGGTTAAAAAATGCCATGCTGCATGTATCGTAAATATCCCCTACATGCTTAAATGCTCACTTCTGTAGTAGTAAATACCTTTTGTTCCTCTTTTGTTTTATAAATACCTGTCACAATACACATAGCAAATACTTCATGGGTAAACATGTCATTTTTCATAACAGAAAACAGTTGCATATCAGTATCTTGATTCTTGAAATGCTTGATATTTTCCCTACACTACCTTTCTGTATGTCACAGAAAAGTATAGAAATACATGTAAATAAAACATGTTTTTAAAAGTATGTTTTTATAATTTTTCATCTTGTCTCCTATTTTCTAGGAGATATTTTTTGAGCTTTGCCATATCTGAATGATAATTTTCTTGAAAAGGCACATAGATTTATAGGTGGAAAGCAAGCATTAAACTTTTCCCCCTATGTTCTTCCATGTAAGAATTTCAACTATTTGTTTGGCAATGTTCAAATATACCCACCAGAGAGAGCAAGAGATCATCTGCGTTCCAGAAGTTAATTTACTGGACTTGTGGAAGGAATTAATAGTGTGTTTTTCAATAAATTCATACCTAGTTTATATTTCAAATAATTCAGTTTATCCAATAGAAAATGAGGACATTTTAAATGCAAGAAAAGAAGAAGGAAAAATGATATGTACATAAAGTGGTTCTAAATTGAGACTTATATTTCCACTGAAATTATATTATGATTGTCTATCCTGCCTTCTCTTTCTGTGTTGTACATTTGGTTAAGGCCCTTTTATGTGTATACTTCTGCTTATCAAATATTTTTTCCTATTTGCAAGTTATAACAATAGAATGTAGCTCTAGTGGTAATAGTTGATGCATGCTGTTACTTCGTGTTATTTTTTTCTTTTCACTAGCGTTTTGAAAGTCTTGGTGACTTTTTGTCAGTCTGTCATGCACAACAGCTGGAATCTAATCTCATGGTATCTGGAGAGTAAGCAGAAAGTAAAACTATTGTGAGCCTCATATGTCCACTTATTATGTATTTTACTGTAGATTAAATTTCCAAGTGAAAAATAGAAAATGTAAGTCCTAAATCAACTGAGCACTGTCTTGAACTACCAGAGATCAACTTGTAAAGTCCAGGATGATATCACACTGCATTCAGCGATTCTGAGCAAAATACCAAATCTGGAAAAAGACAAGGGAAACTCAGTCATAGTACAGATTTTAACTTGACAGATTAAAATGCTGTTTTGTTATTACTGGTGGTTTTTTTTTTAAGCCATAACTGGGTATATATCTAAATTGACAAAAGTTGACAATCCAAATTGTGGATTTTGGGATCATAACAAATATTACATTCAATACAAGCAACACATGTTCAGCAGAAATGTCTAAGGTGTGCTTTTATTTGCTGATGAGTTTGGAAATAATAGAAAATATTAATTAATCTGAGGGATGCCAAAAGAACAAGTATGAGCATATATTGCCCTTTAAATAGATACAATTGACTTTCATAATGTTTTAAAGAAATTGGTTAAGCTTTACTTAAAAAAAAAATAAAAGAAAGAAAGAAATAGTTTGCTAACAGTTGGCCTGTTGTTAGAAACAGATATTTTGCAACCTCCTTCTGAAAAATGAAGGATGTATATTTTGTTGACACTGAAATATTTTCATGATCCAACCAGATGATGTGTATTAAAATATTTTTGGATAGTAGGCACAAAAATAATTTGGGGCACAAAAAACTCAGTGACAATGACAAGAGTATAATAAATTATCTGAAAGTACTATTTTGTACAGATTATATAAAACATATATTGAAGCAATAGTCAGTTTAAACAGCCAAACAATTAAAGAAATTATTTCCTTCACTACCATTTGTTTGCAATTTAGACGTAATGTACAGTCTCGCCCTATTACATAGAGAAACCATAGCCATAAACATTATTGAAACTAGAAGAAAACTATCATATAGACCTTGAACCTGCTTTGATCAGAATTTAGCACTATATATGTGACCTCCAGAGGTCCCTTCCGACGTGAATTATCTCTGATCCTAAGTCTGGCCTTTTAAAGACTAATCCGTGCCTACATAGTTGCCTCTCCAGGTGATATGTGTGGGGGTACTTTGTTGGTTTTTTTGCTTATTTTTTAACAAAATGGTTATCTTTTCAGTAGTGTGAAGAATCCTTGGGAATGGGAATGGGAATGGAATGGAATGGGAATGGGAAAGGAATGTTTTTTGGAGGCAGGTTCTTCATAACAGAGCAAGTGTTAGGGTGTGTTAATGAGACATCTAGAGATGTTAGCAAGTAGCAAATAGGGATCTACCTGAAGATGTACTATATTTCTGTGCAGAAATTTGTTTTTTTTGCACTGTTCACCTCCAAAGGATAGCTATCACAGTGAACCTTGATAGTAGGAGAGTTAAGTCACTAAGGAGCATTTTAACACATATGATCAAATAGAAGTTGGGATGCCTAAACCTAAACCTAAACCTACCTAAACCTAAAAGAGAAAAAACAGGCTTGTAATCCAGTGTACTAGAGGTAATCTTGTTACTTCCTCTTTAGACTTCAAGGCTCAGTTGTGTATAGGGAAATCTATAACTCCTCTGGGTAAAAAGTGACAAGCTCAGTTCCAGCACCTATCCAAGTCTTAACAAAATCTTTATTAGGTTTGACATTCCAGGGCCTCTGCTCTGAACTGAAAAGCACTTAAGGGCCTTAAGATACCAAGAAATAGCTCATTATTGGTCTTAAGTTACTGACGTCAATACAATAAAATTATATCCTGCTGTTCTTGATGCCTTTCATGTGATTAAGAATATTAATGAAATGAAACAAAGCTAGTAATTTTGGTACCCACTATAGCAAAGCTTTGTCTTCAAGTGCAGTTTGCATGATAATTTATAACGACATGATGGTTTGCTGACAACATGCCAGTGTGTGGCCTACTTATGTACATTATCTTGTACAGTTTTATATGTCTTTATGTATTTCATCGTCGACTTAGTATTTTTGTCTTTGTTTCACATTAATTAGTATTTATGTCTACAATAATTAGGGATTGACTGGTAGACAAATTGGCTTTACCATCCACAGAAATTTTAGCTTTAGTGTTTGATGTAGAAATTCTAGCATGTCTCCAGAGTTACCCAGAGCTATCTGTTTTTTTTTTTTTTTTTGACAACTATTAAGATTCTAGAGAGAATGTTATTTCTAGAAATTCCTAAATACATGTAAGAAATATCATGTCTAAATTCTATTCTAATCCAAGGTGTTGTCTTAACGAAAAGGTTGGTCTTAAAGTCCTGCCAAAAGCAAATCTTTTAAATGTATCTTAATAGTTCCTTACTCATACAAAAACGCAAATTAGTTACTGAGATCCCAGTAGCCAATTTTAGTAGCAGTAAATACAATTTGTAATCTTAAATTTAGATGTTCAACTATTTTTTTTCATTATTATTAATACATGGAGACTGCTAGTCATGCATATACCTCTTTTCATCTAAGCTAAAGCTATCACCCTGGAATGCAGTGTGTTACAGAATATGCCCTGGAGGTTCTAAGGTGCTGAATGAGTGAATTGCCTGGTGATAAAACTAATTTTACCTCCCGTCACCCTACCAACAAAGAGAAACAAACAAACATACATGCATAAATAAATAAATAAGTAAATACACTATGGAAAGAAACATGTACATGTATTTTCTTTAAATATACCAGCAGATAAGGATCTGTAGATTGCAAAACTGTGAGAAATCATGTCAGGGTAATAATTCTGTAATCTCTCCTGCAAGCAAAATATGTGAATATATGAAAGCCTAACTGTGACAAAACCTGTAATTCCTGAGGTCTCCATCTGTGATACTCTGTGGTATAGATTGCTTTAAAACTAAAGAACATATCATATTACTACTATTACTGTGAAAGTCATGCTACCTATGTCCCAAACTAAAGGTACGCCTTTAAAGGATATAATAAGCATAGCCTGCATCTTTAGCAGACAAAATGTAGGAATGTACTTCTGCTATCTTACAGTAATGAATGTGGACTACCATCTGCTGCTGTCCTGTGTTTCAGACAATAAAGACTAGCCACTAAACTAATGTAACTTTAAGTGCTAGCTTCTTATTACTCCGTGCCCCTTTATCTGTTTCTTGATGCATAATTCTAAGCTGCTAATACTTGACTGAAATGGTAATATCTTTCAATGAAGGATAAGAAAATGATCATGAGCAGTCAGCTTGGATTTACCGAGGGGGAATCATGCTTAATAATCTGACTGATAGGCTTCTGTGATGAAATGGTTGGCTGGATTGAAGAGTGGTGGATGTCATTTATCTTGACCCCAGTAAGGTTTTTGACACTTTCCCACAACATCCTCATAGGTAAACTCACATGAGGTAAGCTCAGTATGAGTGGACAGTAAGTTGTATTGAGAACTAGCTGAATGAACTAGCTCAGAGGGTTGTGATCAGTGCCACAAATTCTAATTGGAGGCCTGTAGCTAGCTAATATTGGCTGGCTCCAATCTTGTTCAATTTATTTATCAATGATTTCAATGAAGGGACAGAGTGTACCCTCAGCAAAAGAGGGATGAGTAGGTTATACCCCAGAGGGCTGTGCTACCGCCTTTCAGATGGACCTGGACAGGTTGGAGAGTTAGGCAAAGAGGAACCTCATGAAGTTCAACAAAGGCAAGTGCAGGGTGGTGCACCTGGGGAGAAATAATGCCATGTACCACTACAGGCTGAGGGTAAACCACTGAAGAGCAAATCTGCAGAGATGGGCCTGGGAGTCCTGGTGGACTTGAGGCTGGTCATGAGCCAAAAGTGTTCTCTTGTGGCCAAGACCAACAATATCCCAGAGTGCATTAGGAAGAGAGTTGCCAGGAGGTTGAGGTAGGGGATCCTCTCCCTTTACCCAGCCCTGGTGAGGCCACAGCTGCAGTACTGTGTCCAGTCCTATGTTCCCAAGCGCAAGAGGGACATGGAGCTACGGAGAGAGTTCTCCATAGAGCTACAATAATAATATACTGAAGCATCTCTCACATGAGGAAGAGCTGAGAGATCTGGAACTGTTTAACTTAGATTAAATAAGAGAAGACTGAGGGGATCTTATCAGTGTGTATAAACATTTTAAGGGAGAGGGTCAAGAGGATGGAGTCAGACTCTTTTCAGTGATATCAAGTGATAGGGCAAGAGACAAAAGACACAAACTAAAACACAGCAAGTTCTCTCTGAACATGAGGAAAAACTTCTTGACTGTAGCAGAGCGATGTAACATGGTGCCCAGAAATGTTGTGGTATCTCCATCCTTATAGATATTCAAATGCGGTCTGGATAGTCTGCAATGTGCTTTATGTGACCCTATTTGAGCAGGAAGTTGAACAAAAAGATCTCCAGAGGTCCCTTTGAAACTCCACTAATCTGTGATTTTTGCTAAATATTTGAACTAGCACTTGTTTGTCTGTTTTATTTTGCTCTTGAAAATCTCTATCATGGAGTAGCATGTCAGTTTCAGATTCATTTTTCAGAAAAAAACATGTAAGCTCTTCAAGTAACTTGTTAAGGAAATATTAATGTTGTAATGGTCTATTCCATATAGAGTCATCAGCTTCTTTACAGGCATTGTATTAATACAATGGATGTCAGCAAGCATAATTTTCCAACTAAGTAGGCTGGAGGTAACTCTCTAAATGAGGACTTCTGGGTGTAACTTTAGGCAAGTGTGTTTTTATATACATTCATATATATATATTATAAATACATATAGAAAAGAGTGTCAGTGTTTTGCCCAAATGGAAAGAATGATGCACTGTTAGATGAACTCTTGATAAGAAAGTCAGTAGGAGACTCATTTGTTTTCTCTGAGATAAGAATATGCTCTTCTATGTTAAGGCAGTCTTTCAAAACCAGCCCCTCCAATACAAGTCCAGGTAGTTTATTAATAGGACTATTTCAGAAGATGCTGATTCAGTGTCATCAAAACATTCTGTGAGAACAGGCTGCTTTTACTTAGTTACTCTTGACAGAAACTAGGCAGGTTTCCATGGAAACTTGCCTACCTTATTACCAGTCTGGAGCCAGATTTCCAGGCATGGGATGGGTCTAAGCTGCTTGGCTCAGAGAACTGTCAGGGTTCAGCGAGCTTGAGGAATGCCATCTCAAGTTTGTTTGGAAAAGCCGAAGTAGAACATTACGTCATTTTGGGGGGAGGGAAAAAAGCGTTTGTTAGATTTGTTAGTTGAGGAAATGTTGAAGTCTCATTCCAATGTGCAACAACTTTTTTCCCTCAGAAAAGCAGTTTTGTGCTCTGACCAATAGTTTCTTAAAAAGTCATTTCTCACACTTTGAGGTATAGAAATACAGATATTCCCATTACTTTTACAAGTCATAAGATAGCAAAAGTTAGCACAAATATTTGTCTGAGATCATCTGTAACTCATTGACATGGCATATTTCCAAAGGTGTCAGTGTAAGAGGAGGACTAACTTCTGGTAAGACAGGTGCAAAGGCAGTTATTGCTTAATATACATCAGCAGAATTCTTTATGTGCTTGTGTGGGTGTGATGTGAAAGAAAACTTCTGGTCTGAGTGTTTTTTAATACATCTGCATGAAGATATTGTGCTCTGAAATTTTAAAGAATTTCAGCCTTATTACACTTGAAATACTTGAATGCAAGATGTGACCTTATTTTCAGTTTGTTTTTGTTAACCAAAAAATAAAAGCTCATTTTTAAATAAGAAGTAAATATGGGTGCACATGTTAAGAACTAGATACAAAACCATTTTAAAATCCCTTAAAAAGAAAGGCACTGGGAAAAAAAAAGGAAAGGAAAGGAAAGGAAAGGAAAGGAAAGGAAAGGAAAGGAAAGGAAAGGAAAGGAAAGGAAAGGAAAGGAAAGGGAAAGGAAAGGGAAAGGAAAGGGAAAGGAAAGGGAAAGGAAAGGGAAAGGAAAGGGAAAGGGAAAGGGAAAGGGAAAGGGTGCAACCACATTTGATATCTAAGAGGTAACAGAGCAATTATGCTCTTTGTCTGAGAATTCCTTAAGGGAAATGTTTCAACCATGTTCTTGCAGATGCATTATTTTCAATACCTCTCATTGCAAGGAGCTGTTGTCATCTTTTTAGTCATTCCTCTGTTTTGTAAGCTGGGTGTTTATGGTGTGATAGGAACATTAAAACCATCACTCTCACAGCAAAAAGCTAACGGAAAAATCTTACTTGCAGCTGTGGAGGAAGCCGAATCATGTCTGAACTTACATATTTTAATTCCTAAGTAACAGCACAGTATTGCACATCTCTGCTGCACCCAGTTCCAACTGGGAGAGGCAACAATTGTTTAGGAGCAATGAGAAGTTGCTTAACAACAGAACAGGAAAGATGAATGTCTTTTTATCATCAGAACACATATGAACTTGCAAATCATAACACAGTTGGTTCTTTCCCCCCAAATTTCTGTCTCTTATTGTGGGTTTGTGTATAGTTAAGCTTTCAAGTCACTGCTATCTCAAAACAGTTTCAATTCAATCCAATGAGTATGATGTGCTAATCTGTTCTGACCTTCTTAATTTTCATCTCTGATCCATGTCAAAATATCTGCTTCACTGTTCTTTTCCTAATTACTGTGTCATGGAGCATTGCTTTTTTTTTGTAGCATATGTTTCAAGATCGAGTTTCATACTTGGACTTACTGTTTTTACTTCTGTGGCCTACCCATGCCTCTGTTCTCTACCGTTGTTGCTTGCTTCTGCTAAATATTCTTCTACCTCAAAGTTTACTGCCACACATGTTCCCTGCCACAAATTTGGTCATTCCCGTATTCTTCATAACACTGTGCTACATCAGAGTTACTGATCTGGCTCATGATAATACTGGCTTTTGACCTAATAAAAACTTACGTTAAAAGCAAATTCAGTGTATTTTTCTTGATATTAAATTCTAATAAGTCATTCAAATGTGAATTAAAAAAAATGAAGCCAATTTTACTCTGTTGGTTCTATCTGTTGTCTGGGAATCAGAGTAGCCTGGTGTGAATGGAAAGCAACCCTAGCATCGGGCTTACTCCTTCATTTTGTGAGTGTTCTGTCCATAGATGCTCCATCTCAAACAGCAACATTCAGCTCCCTACAAGATTCTGCTCATCTGAGTCATGTGATTGCTCTGCTATTCTGAATATTGATTCACTGCAAATTTTTGTTGACTATAAAATACACTGAAGAAGGCCTGATTTATCATAGCAAGAAGGTTTTCTTTCTCTCAGAAAGAGTTGGGATGTTGTCTTGCCTCTTTCAGGTTACAAAGCCCAAATATTCTGCTATTTCTTTTTGAAGAGGTGTGGGGTAATGTTCATTTTGCTGTTTTCCACTCTCTACCCTTCTTTTTTGAGCTGGAATACAGATGTTTTTGAACTGGAAAGGAAGTAGGTCCTAAATTTCTCAGTACCTACTCTAATATGTCTTATCAGGGGCTAGTTGCCATGCTAATACCCCATCCCCATTTTTGCCTTTTCAGCCAACAAAGATTAACCATTATCAGTTGGGTGTTTATGTTAAAATTAGTATTGGTGAAATACTTAATTCAGATTGTGACTGGTGCCATTTTTTTCTCCTTATAGCTTACCTTTTATCCCTATTTTCAGTCTTAAACACATGCAAAATGAATGTGATCATGTTTTGCTACTCTCAATATATATATATACATTTTCTTCTGGATCCCTTCCTTCTGCTTCAGTTAGATAGAGCTTTTCCATTAGGCCATCCATCAGCATACTTCATCCATTTTACCTGAAGGACCTGTCAACTTTTTGCTCTTTCCTGTACATTTCACAGCTCATAAAGCCACTGTTATATTCATTCTATTCATTCTAAAATTTGCACTTAAAAAAAAATACCTTCTAGCAAGCAGTGACCTATGATTTTCTTCTAAATTATCTACTTGAATATTTCCTTACTGTCTTAAATCCTCACCTGTGCTGTCTTTGGCTTATCTCTCTGTAATGTGTTGAAAAGTTTGAATTCCTTGGTGCCAGAAACTATTTTCTGTTTCTTTTACAGCACATACTACAAATACACATCTTTCTTACCTTCCCAAGGCCCTTAAGAGCTTCTCTAGACCAGTACCTGACTGAAAGTACAAGTTTCTTAGCTTTATTGAGATGATCTCTAAGGAAGGAGAAGGTAAGCAGACCCTTTTATTTTCCTAGGATGGTGTGTGCGTGGAAAAAGTTTGACATTCAAAAGATTTGTTATAAAATGGGGTAGCCACTGACAAATGAAGTGCCAATGCCTTCAGGAAAATATAAGACAGAATAATATGTCAGTTATTAGTTGGCAGAAAATTTAAGGTGCATTTTTATATCATCTGCTATTTATCTATGAATGCAGTCACTGCCTGCATAGTGGGCCAAATTATTTCATGTTCTTGCCTGTTTGAGATACTCTGGGGAGGTATCAGGAAGCTAGATCTATTCAGCAGACTATTCCCAAGATATTTCATATGTGCTCTGCTTTAGCTTGGGATTGGCAGATGCTGGGCATTTTCAGAAATATGTCATGCTCTTACCTCCAGCAGGCTTCTATCTTTTTCTGGGTATTTGCTTCCAGATGTAAGTTAGAAATGTTCAGAATACTTGGTTTAGACCATGGTTATTGCTAATAAAATCAAATATATTAATGGTTTCCTCATTACTCCTACCATTTGCATCTTCCAGGACTGTTATTTGTTTTGCTAAACTTGTTAATATGTATGAGATTTATATACTGGAAAAAATAGGGAAAAAAAAAGTGCTTCTGAGACACACTGGAAGATGATATCAGGATATATTTCCTCTACTGTCCTTCCAGTAGAGGAAAATAGCTTTTACATACAAGAAGCAGAATTAGAGAGTAATGCTTTTATTAGTGATGTTAGGGATATCTATTTTTATCCTACTTTTTTTTTTATAGCCTAACTGTCTGATACAGAGGGAAACATATTGGCCATATATGGCCATATATGGCCATAGTATCCACAAAAATGCAACTAATTATCAGCAATTGCACATAAGTTTTCTCCTTTTTTCAAGTGAACTTTACAGCTGAAAGTAAAAAATCAAATAATGTGGACAAAAATCAAATAATGTTGTCCTGAAGCCTGCTATCATCTGTAATCTCTAGACTTATATGAAATGGAAAGCGAATCAGCATCTGATATTCAGTTGTCAGCAGTGCATCTTGGTTTACATACAACCCATATGCTTTATGATAATGCATCCTACCAAAATTTGTGTATTTAGTTAGCATCTTTTGGTTTATTGACTCCTTTGCATTAAAAAACATATTTCTCAGACAGCTGAGTCAAGAAATGATTAGTTAAGGAAACTTTAAAGTGTATTGTAGAAAACTAAAGGGAGCAGCTAATTTGGAGAAGAAAACCAAGCGCTTTCCTCCTTGTCTAATGTATAGGCAAGCAACAGCTTCATTTTGTGTGGAAGGTTTTGCAGACAAAAGAGTTGAAATTAAGAATTTTGTATGTTGCATTCTGGAAGCGAAAGAGGAAAACTAGTTTGGGGGTTCTCTCTCCCTCTCTCCCTCTCTTTTTTTTTTTTTTAATCTAGTTCTATAACATTTGGCTGTGGTTTGTTACTGTAATGTGGGTAGTTAGATACACACCCTGTGACAAATAACCAAAGGCCAGTCAAAAAGAGGTGCAAGGATTTAATAATGTGACCAGTCAAACCTCTTCTAAAAGTTTGCACAATTTTGTTTAAAAAACACGATATTCAGTCTTTTCTACAGTTTGTTATCTATCTGTATATATTTCCCAGACTGGAGAATAGGAAGTAAGTTCATGACTAGTATTTTAGGGGAGGTATCCAGCATGGGTACAATCCTACACCTCATGTCGTCCAGAATATATTTATCTCCAAAATGTGTTTCAACTTAAAATGAATTTTGAATACATCTACAGTGAAGTACATTAATTGTGATATGACGGCTATTATGGCAACATTGTTGTAGTTTGACTGTTAAATGTTGATAAGCAGACTGAGATATTTTTTTCAGTGATTTTGTGATGCTTTCTCTCCATCAGCATTAAATGCTATCATATTGTTCTAATGAAAAATTAAAGTTTTTTTTTTTTTCAAAACTTAAGGTTACTAATGTTGTGAACTGGCAATCAATAGCTCTATCTTCTATTCTCAGAAGAGAGGTATGTGCTTGTCTTTCATGTTGTATACTTTATAGTATTTCTGTTTTTTCCCCTTCACGGGCAAGTTATATTTCTATATTACTATCTATCTATCTGAGACATTATTTCTTCTATGACTTGAACATTTCTTGCTTACTATCAGTCTTATTTTGACCTTCTTTACCTATTGCAGCTGGGGAAGGGGTTGGGATTGCTGTTAAGCCTTATTTCAGGTGTACGCTGACTGAAAACTGACTAAAATAATTCATATGCCTTAGTGGTGTGTGCACAAAATAAATATTACTGGGAAAGACTGATCAAAATGCTTTGTGAATCTTGGAAAATATCAATTTCAGTGTTACTGAAGCAGGGAGTAGACCAAGCAGGGAGTAGACCAAGCAATTGATGAGACTGGAAAAAAAAAAAGGAGTGGAAATGGAAAGGGATATCCTAATGTGCCCCAATTCTGGCCTCCATTCTGTCTCTATCATTATCCAAAATATATAGAATCTGCTCTTTCTTCAGCTAGAAATAGTAAAAATATACTTTTAACTACTTTTGAAGGGGAGAATCTAAATCATGAAATACATGTTTTAAACTCATCAAATTAGTTTTGTGATTGCTAGCATAATAAAAGAAGACTGTCACTTTGCATGTCCAGATGTACTTGATGTTTAGAAGGACATCATGGTAAGCACAGATGGTAAGAGAACAATTGGGCTAGGTAGCTACTTAAACTGATATTGCTGCTGAAAGAAATGTATGTGAAAAGTTGGCTTTGGGAGACTTGGATTTGATTCCCTCTACTGCCATAGGATTCCTTCGGCAAGTCATTTAGGCACTGACAAAGGTACTTCAACACCTAATTGCCATAGATTTTAATGGAAGTTAGAAGACCGAACGCTAGTGAGTTTGGACTCAATATGTCACACTTTAGTTAGGCATCTCTAAATCTTCATAGAGTAAAAAGGAATGAAATAAAGATTATGAAGAGCTTGCATGTTATGATAGTGGGACTTTATAAGTGTAGACTGAAGGACCTCTTCTACATGTAATTACATGTGGGGATGAGACACTTAGAGACATGGTTCAACAAGTATGGTGTTGGAGAGTTTATGGTTGTACTCGATGATCTTGAAGGTCTTTTCCAGCCATGATAATTCTACGATTCTACGTGCTCCCATGTACTTAAATGAGATAACTAACAATTTCTACTTTACTAGAAGGCAGGGAAACGCAATTTATCTCCTTTTCTGAAGCTTAGTGACAAGGATATAATTTTGGAAGGAGGGGGCGGGGAGGGGAAGAAATTTCAACAAGCAAAATCTGATTTATCTTTTTCTTTGGAATAAAATGTTTCCTAATAAATAATGCTGCTGAATCCATTTCCAATTTCTTTGTAAGAGATTTTAAAACCAGATTTTTCGATGATATTTTCTCATGGGTTGAAGGTCAATGAGATACGTAAAACTTTCTCTAGCATGTTCAGGCTCAGCATTCCCTTTCCATAGGATAGTGTCAAAGATCAGTAAACTTTCCTGTGTAAAGTTTATTGTTTGAGACCTGCTTCTCACCTTTGAAAAAAAAAGCACCGCCCCATGCAGAATCAGATGTTTCCATTTCCTGTTTTGTCCTGACACACCTTCTCAAATAATAAGTGGAAGTTACAGTTCTTCAGTATTGCTTTCGTCAGAGCAAAAATGTCTACAGAAGCCTGGGAAAATAAAAATGATCAAGTGTCAGCTAAAGTTCAAAGGGTGGATTTCACTTAGGGTGGTATTTTTAAAATGTTAGCTCTCCAAAATGTTCCTAGCTGATCAAATTAGCACAGTGAATGATCAAAGCATTCATTTGCTCTAAGCCAACTTCAGTTAGTGTTAAGTATGGGAAAATTGAGAGAATGTGAACTGAAACAGAAGAGAGAATTTGAATTATTGAATGTGAATTTGAAGAGATATTAGATTTTCTTTTGACTGTGTGGGAGATCTTTATAAAATACAACGTGTAAACATATTTGCAAGTCTTAGAATTAGCTTCACATAAACCAGTAGCTTTTTTTTTTAATAAATTAAATTTGCTTTTCCTAAGGAAAGTAGCAAAATTGTGATATTTGGACCAAATTCACACCTGGTTTGACTTTATGCCAGGTCTACATAGACATTTATCTTATGGAATTAGTTTTTTTTTTCCCTCTATTATGAAAGATCTATTTCCTCGTGGTATACATGAAACAACATTTCTTGCTCAGTATCCAAAATAATTTGAATGGCACATATTATTGGATGTGTGTGTGCTTAGCATGGTATTTTTAAACCCGGTTATGGATTTATTCTCTGGAGTCTACTTGACTGTTCCAACTACTGAAAATGACTTTAAGTCAAATCTTTGAGCAGTTATCATACTTTCCACTTTAAAATATAAGTACTTTCATAGTATATTATGGGGGAGAGGAGGAGGGGGGGAAGAAAACTTGTTGAAGAAACTAAATTTATGGAAATTCTTATAGCAATTTGGCTGTGGCCATGGCTAGATTTATTTTACACAGAAATAATAATGAATTGTACAGAAAAGGAAAGAATTGCATGTAAAGAACTAAATATATGCTATACAGCGTGCATCTAAAATTTCTTTAGATAATGGACTGTTGGATCTGTCAGTGTATTATCTGTTTCGGGAAAGGGAAAAGGAAAGGGAAAGGGAAAGGGAAAGGGAAAGGGAAAGGGAAAGGGAAAGGGAAAGGGAA